>JARHVA010000581.1:4512500-4670000 GCA_037957365.1 Torreya grandis | reverse complement strand
CAATGATAATTAACATCATTTAATGACCTCAATTGATCTCTCTTCTAATGAATATTAATTTATTTTTATTGTATAGTCTAATATTAACAAATACTTGAATATTCCTTCTATGGTTAAAATGTTAACACCATTAAATTTAAGAAATGATGTAGATCCTACACCTAGACCTCAAAGGATAATATGACGAACACCAAAGTATTTAATTGAAATAGATGAAAAGATATTAGAACTTATGAAAGATAAAATGCCAAAAAGAATAGTTAAATGTCATGCTCAACTTGCATATGACTATGTATTTAAGAATAAAATCCATACAAAATGATGTCAACTATTTGTTCAATTGATGAAAATGTAAAAAATGCACCATGTGATGCATAATTTAGGGTTAATTACAATCAATATAGAGTTAAGAAATTTTGTAATAGTAAATAATCTACATGTTATATTTAATGTAATAGGCAATAAAACATAAAAATATATATAATAATGTGTCAAGATGAGTAATAATGGAGTTTGTAGTAAGTCAACATCTAGAGGCCAATTTATTAGTCAAACAAGTACATAATTTAACTCAAATAGAAAAACTATAATTAAATTTATAAAACTAGGTACAAGACTTGATGACCCTTTACTCATAGATTCTTAGGCATTTAATGGTATAATCCCATGAAAGACAAGGTATTAGTTCACGGAAAAAGACATTTGATTGATTTTTTCTTATTTTCACCTAATATAAAATATGTTTCTAAAAAAATAAAAATTTCAAAAAATTGTGAGCCACATGAAAAAAGCTTCTTGGATATGAATCAAACATAATTTTATAAAAAAATTACTGAAAAATTTAATTGGTAATTGACAATTTTCCAAAGGTCATTTGAGATGTGCAAGCCTTTCTACTTAAAATCAACTAAAGACACACCACATAATATTATAAGATCCATGTTGAATTTTCTATTCATTTTGATGTTTTCCATCATATACATTGTACTTGTATAACTTTCACCATATTGGATAATTTATTCATTATGAAAGAGTTAAAGGCTTAGATGTGCACAACATAAAATGGAGGTCATTCAAATTTAATATTTTTATTGATTGAAATCATCACACACACACACACACACACACACACACACACACACACACACACACACACACACACACACACACACACACACACACACACACACACACACACACACACACACACACACACACACACACACACACACACACACACACATGCACACACACACACACACACACACACACACACACACACACACACACACATCCGTATAAATCCTATAAATAAGGAGTCTTTCCCTTCTCTTATCCCCACAAAATATATCACACTTATCTCCTAAATATTCTCCGTAAATCACTCAACCTATCTTATATTCTAAAAGCTCTATGTTATTTGTTATAAAAAATCACTTACATTATTTGCTCCTAAAATTATTTACACACATACTAATTAATTATTAATCTACTGTGGAATACTAAAAACACTTGTAAGGAATAAATCCTATCATTCCCCCTTCATGCGGACATGGGGAAAGGAACCACATGGACTAAAAAACTTTATATCCCCCACCCCTAATTTTTTTTAACATATGGATATTGGGTTCACCTTATAGTGTGTCCATTTTACAAAAAGGTAGATTGTTACATAGAAGAGTATTCATAAATGTTTGATTGAAAATTACTTAATCATAGGCTTATTTAATAATGATGATAATTAATCCACTACTAAATAAAAACTAATTAAAAAATGACTGACCACTTTATACTTTTAAAATGACGCATTGACTCCTTAATGACTTTGATGACTTTATCAACTAGCATAAACTCTTAAAAAGTTTGAATAATTAATTACAAAATTTAATTAACTATTAATGATATAAACGTGACTACATACCTAAACTCAAACCAAAGATATAAACAAAACTAAAATAAAACCTAAAACTAAAAGACTTAAAATCTTAATACCATTAAACACAACCAATTAAAAGGAAGCATAGTTTTGAGGTGAAATCTATGGGTTTTAATTAAAATGTGCTATGGTTGGGTCAATCTCCTTGGAAAATACATGCTATGTGATGAATGGGAAGTGAGATCCACATGCTGAGATGGTAAACAATGCAAACATTGAGATAAATGTAATAGAAGGATGCTTAGATGTTGAACATGAAATTAGATGCCCTAGTGTTCAAATTTCATATTAGAGACACATTAAATCTTTTACTCATCAAATGTGCACATAGTCAAGGTCAATACCCAAACATACATGACATGCATAGATTCTAGTTATTAAATTTGCCTTTACCTATAGTTTGAAATCTAGAGCTAAGAATAAATAGATAAACTAAGAATGTGGCATGGTAATTCCAATGCATGCAGTGGAAAGCATACACAAAAGAATTAAATTTGAGTTGGATTGAGTCTACCCTAAATGTCAAAAAGGAGGGTGAAAGGTGAGGTGCAATGTTGAATAAAAAATGAGATGGTTGTTGTGGATCTTGATCCATAGAACAATGTCAATTCAAATCTCATTCCTATCAAAGTCAAGTCTCAATAGAATACAAGCTCATTAAATGTAAATCTAAACCAAGTACCAATGCCATGATGTATTCCTCATCCTTCAAATTTGAATTTATGCTTAGGAAGAGCATGTGGTTATGCTCCTGAGACTTATATTCTTTGATTTTTTATTCTTCCTCAAATTTGAAACACACCAAATGTCAGGATCCTACTCCTCAATAAGAGTATATATGATTACCTCTTATATAAGCAACTAAACATGGAATTAAACCAGAATGAATAAGTAACTAGAAATATGAAACAACACAGGATATGAGAGACAATACACAATTGTATTAATACTCATTCAGAAGAAAATACAATAAATAAGATGTTACACTTCTTCTTCCCACTCCTCTAGAGCTCCCACACATCTAGGGTTCACCTGTAATTCTCCTCCAACACTTCACTCTCTCATCACGGTCACAACAATCAACTCAAATATAGAGTTGTTTTTCACCTCCACCAGTCAGTAACAATGTTACTAGTACACCAAGTACACAACCGTACTCCAAGTAGATCTTCCCTTCTCTTGCTGCCACTTGCAAATCAACAGACCTTACTTACCATGTAAATGTCTCTACACCCTTGAAGAACCCTTGTCCTTGCCTCACCAAGTCCTCATGATTCTTCAACCAGTACCCCGGTGGATCTCCTAGTAGAACTTGCATAACCTGTAACTCTCCCTGATCATACACACTTAGCACCCCTTTGGAACTAGGAGGAGCTACTCTAGCTCTCTCTTCAAGTTCAATGGCTTTCTAGCACACTTTTACAATACAACCCATGAGTCTATTATATAGATCTCATGCATACAATACTTAGACTTTCTTAATTACAATAATTAGACTCGCAAATCTAAGACCAAAAATTGTCTTTACATGCAAACTGACAGTCCAAAAATAGACCAGTCTAGAACCCACATGCAAACTGCATGCACACATAGGTTACCAACATCGGCTTTTTCTTGACTGATGTCGGCTGACTTATAACCAACGTCAGTTGCTTTTGCACTGTAATATGATCGATGTCGGTTGATCAGACCGACGTCGGTTGCCCTGCAACTCATTTTGCAACTCAACAATCCTCCACAACCTCAACAAGCTCCTCCATGTCTGCATTAGTGAAGCTTTTAGCTCCACAACCTAACACCAAATAACTAGAAAACACACACACACACATGGAATGTGTGTATATATATATATATATATATATAGAATGTAAACAATGAAAAAATAGAATGGACATAATGGAATTAAAGAGGAGAATGAATGGAATGAACATCAGAAAATATGCATGTGGTTTGCACTAAATTTTTTTGAAAATGTGCAAGTAAGGTGGATGGACAAAAATGACATTTACACATGGACTTCACTACATAGCCATTAAATGATTTTTCTACAAAAAAATTAATGAAGGGAAAATAGAGAGGTACAATGGAACCTACTATGATACTAGATGTATAAATTACTCTGTATTGGAGAATTTACTCATTGTGAAAGAGTCAAAGGCTTGGATGTGCACAAAAAATAATGTGGGTCAATCAACTTCAATATTTTTATTGATTAAAATAATTACATATATAGGTTCATATAGATATTATAAATAAGGAGTCTTTAAATATTTATATCACCATAAATATTTCACACTTATTTCCTAAATACTCTCCTTAAATCACTCAACCTATCCTACCTTCTACAAAATCTAGATGATTTGTTCTAATAAATCACTAATTATTTTCTCCTCACATTATTTGTACACATATACTAATTAATTAATAATTTAATGTAGAGAAATAAATCCACATAAGAGGACTAATCCTAATATTAATGTTGACTAATTTAACCACAAGTTAAATTAGGTCAATCCCCTATGTAGTTTAAACTTTTCATAGGGTCCCCTAGGGTGTAAAGTGTGTCCCATGGTCTTAAAAAGGGTCATAAAATGTGCTTTAGCTTTATCATAGTTATATAGTCTATCCTATGTCATCCTAAGGTTAATTTTGGCTCATTTATTAGATTTTTATGGGTTTACCATAGAGGATAAATGTTTTAAAAGTATATTTAATGTCCTACATGTCAGATTCATGTCAGAGATGGTAGTCTTAGACTGACAACTATAGGTGCAATGTTGAAAGCAAGAAGATCAGGTAGTTTTAGACACTTTTTAGTTATTTTATGACCTATATTTTAGCTTTGGCATGTGGGAATACTTATAAATTAACTTTTTAGGTCCCTTAAATTCAATCCCATGCTTGAGTAGCTTTGATAGACTTGAAAATGGCAAAAAAAATTCTATCTTTCCATTGCTCTCCTAAATAAGAAGAAATGGTCAACCAATTTCTACATGGTACGACTAAGAGAAGCTCAGTTATATCAAGTGTATTTTGTGGATGATAATAATATTTCTCTACTAAAAATCCATGTAATTAGTTTTAGGTTTGGTGTACCATTCTCTATGAACCATTGTTAAGAGTGCTAGTGACTCTTTTCTGCCTACTCATCCCCATACCCTTCAATTTTATTTCTAATTTGCATTGTTTTATGAAATTTAAATTATTTATGTGATATTAAAAAGCATGAAAATACTTAAATTTTTTTTACAATATATTTTTAATGTGTGGAGGTCAATGAATAGGTATAAACATCTCATTCTTGCTAGAAGAGATTCTTCTACTAGTTTACAAATAGTTTCATCAATTGTAGAAGCTTATCTACCTATTTTGATCTTCATAAACATGGTAATGCAAGGTGATGTGTTGTTTACAATATATTATATCATGGTGATCAGTATATTATTTTAAGGTTTAGTCTTAATTCTTATATGGATGAAGAACACAATAAAAAATCAAACACATTCAAGAAACCCTATGACTGTCACCTACAGTCAGGTGAAAAAGATATTTAAACAGTCATGGTGATGGGATAAGAAGACTTAAAGGTGTTTATAACACTCTAAAAAGTGTGAATAATTAGTTTAATCTATTCAAATAGGTTTGAGATTGGTTGTGAAGACTAATTCAATATGCACACAATTTTGATTCTAATGTTCATTTACAGGTAGCTCCATAGAGGTTTGAGAGATTTGGAATAGAGGTGTTAGCACTCATTTGAGACCTTCATTAAGGTCTAATAATATTGAGAGTACCATTATGATAATGGTGAAATAAAAATATGTAAAATAGACCTAGGTCCATGTGCACAATTAGGAAAGTTTCATATAAGGATAACTTACCCTAATCTTTTTGAAAAGGGAATCCTGCCTCATAAAGAGTCATCTTATAGTAGAATATATTAAGGTCTTAACAAGCTTAAGTGTTTTCATCATGTAGTATAATACTAGAGAAATGTATTAACCAAAGAGAGTGATTTTTTGGTCATGATAAGGATTGTGTAAATAGGTTTCCAACTCAAGAAAATTCTCACTATAGACTTTTAGTTTAATCTAAAGTACTCTTAAAGCCTAAAGGGTCTTATAATGAAACATGACATAATGAAAGCATGGCCTGCAGACAAAACAACCACATTTGATTTTAGATGAAACTATTAAAACAAGGATAAATTTGAGGATTTGAAACATATTGGTCATACAAAGATGATCACCTACAAGAGTCCCTTTTCTCTCAAAATGTCACCTAAATTTTGACTGTAGATTGACAGTATATATGGAGTAGGTAGTTTGGAGGTTGGTATAGCCCTAAGGCATGATATGGATATATTCAAGTGTGAAATGATATTTATGACTTAAATAATGACCTAAGTCATGTATAAAATAGATAAAACATGCACCTTCACCTACAATAAACCTTTAATCTCTAATGAGGTGAACACCTATAGTCATCACAATAGATAAACTAGGCCTAGTCAAATGGAGAATGCATGATTGATAAGGTTGGCATAAGTATGGATGGATTAAACTTGTTAGGACAAATATAATAGTGGTATTATCACACACACACACACACACACACACACACACACACACACACACACACACACACACACACACACACACACACACACACACACACACACACACACACACACACACACACACACACACACACAGTTATTAGAACAAAGGATTAGGAACACCAACATATAGTCACACTTCTAAGGTTTCTTAAAACCCTACATAATTACATGTCATAAAAATCTATCTTGAATTTTATGAAGTTAAAGACTCTAGAAAGGTGATATATCACTAATATTTGGTTTATAAGGTCCTAAATACCTATTCCATCCATCCATAACTTAAATTTTGTTGATTAAATAGGGGAGATGCCCTCTATTTTTTCTTAGAGAGAGGGCACTCTAGGAAATGAGATGACTGCAGGTTTGGCATGACTATGGTAGGAGGGTATGATAGAAAGTATTGGAGCATTGAATAAAGGTCTGATGAGTTTAAGTAAAGATGAAAAAGTGTGAATCAACACTCATATTCCTCAAAAACCACTTAGAGGTGGTTATAGGCCATGAAACATAGTCGGGCCTATTAGGCCTACGACCAAGCCTAAGCCCTAATGAGGCTCAATTCAATTTATAAGATCAAATTAACCTTAAAACCTAGTTTATAACCTTTATGGTAAAGTATAAGGTTGATTTAAGCTATTTATTTGTAAAGGAATATCATAGAGAGGTAATTTTTGGCCTAAAAACACCTCACAGGTACCTAGAATACACTCTAAAGCTCGAGAGATCATCTTCAAGTACTCACATATATATAGATTGATTTCATGGTGACCTAAGGAGTTGGGGATATTTGAGGAGGGTTCTAAGTTCAAACTCAGGGGTATTTTTTGGGAGTTTTAGTATCTAATTTTTATGAATAATTACTAATAGTCCTAAACATCTAAAACCCTACTAAAACCCTATCTAGAACCTAATAGAGAACAAACTGATGGAGATGAATTTAAAAGTGGTTAGATGGTTTGTAAATGGTTTTTTAATTGTGTAGGAATCTCTTAGGATCTATCACATCAAATTTTTCCATAATTTACTTTTATGGACAAGGTAAAAATAAAGTTTTTTATAGGTTTTTGATTATTTTGCAGGTATAGAAGGGAACTAAGGGAAGAGAATCATTCTGGGAGGTTAATTGAGAATTATTATTATTCTCCATATTAATTTTTCACCATAGATAGGCATGGAAACACCTTTTAAAAGTCATTTATTTTAGGTAGTCTTTGATAGATAGTGAAAATGAAGAGTGACTACCAAGTGAGAAGATGAGAAGTCTAATTTGGGATCTTTTAAAGGTTTAATTAATGGAGTGGAAGGCAAAGGGAGTTTGAATAGGTGTTATAACACCTCTTTCATGGATTTTTTGAGAAATTTAAGACCACTTGGATGAAATGTGAGGAATGAGTCCTAGAAGACCAATGAAGGACTATAGATGGTGAGTACAAATGTCATGAAGATGGCAACTAGTTATGAATGCATCTGATGATTTTCATAGCATGTTTCCAAACCCCTTAAGATAGTGCACATGTGTCAACTCTCCCTAGTTTAGTTTTGAGTAGTCAAGAGATACCTCATCATGAAGGTATTTTTTAAAAAGACCATTTGAGGACCCTATGCCAGTTTGAGGAGTTTTTCATGCTTCATATGAACACTTTTCCAAGAAGACCTTTTATGGTTTATTATAAAATCATTCTCCTATAATGTAACTAGTCTCATAAATTTAAATTTGTTCTTGTGAACTTTGAGATCCAATAATTCTCTCTCTCCTCACACACTCTATAAATTCAAGCCATTTTATCTTTTATAATATTTTCCATGTCTATTATGGTGAAGCCCTACTAGTTTAAATACTATTTTTTGCCTTTGAATAAAGATTTAAATCTTATTTTGATTCTAAAATTCCTTGTATAAGTGTGTAGAGTATTATAAAATTTGAATGATAAGTGGTAATCACCTATCCTTGCATTTATTTTACTCTCTCCTATGGTGTGCAAACAATTTATTCTCTAATAGGTCACATGGAATTTAGTCAGTGTCCTTGTCTATCTCTAAGTGTAATAAGTTGTATTAGTGTCTAGGATCAAGGCTTTTATCCTTTAATTTTGAGAAGTGTAGTACATATCACTTCCATGTTTGAAATACTTATGTTGGAGTACCCTGTAAGTTTTAAGCCAATCTTGTGAATAATCTTTCATAGTGTAGGTCATAGTAGTCTAGTGGATATAAATTTAGTGTATCACCTTGTTAGAATATATTATTTTTATTTTACTCTCTATCTCTTTTCATCCAAGGAAATAGTTAGTGTAGGTGATAAGCAAGCAAAGATAAATATAAGGAAATAACCCTTAAACCTAGAGGTCTACCTCTATCATAGGCAACCCATAGGCCTAGAGGTATTCTAATGTTGCTAGAATATTATAGTTGGCTTGAACAACCATATCTAGGGTACAATATTTGGTGACCACAATTACTTTACATACTAATGAGATTATGCAAAAATATATGGTGGATTCTCCACCTAAAACATCAAGTGAGTTAGTATTAAGTCTTTTGTGTCAAAGGTCTAAGGGGCACTTTTTTTTTTTACAAAGAATGAAATGGAATATGTAACAATTATGGTGATTTTTCACATTTGACCATTTTTATACAATAATAAATTTTTGATGAGTTCAAAAAGTAAATATTTGATTTTAAGAAGTAAAAATTTGTGAAGTATACATTTAAAGATGGAAAAGAGTCATAAGATATGATTCGATTACAACCCAAGTATTTGTATCTAATTTCATGTTTGAATTCAAGAATAATATTATCTACTAATTTTTAAGACACACACACTAATAAAAATGGTTAGATAATCAATTTAATTTTTTCAAGGACAACTTCCCACTTGGGACCATTGTTTCAATTGTGGTCTTTGTTGAAAACCAAACAAAAACCACAAACTGAGGTTCAAATCTATTACTATAATTCAATTCAAGATGAAATTTTCATGTCTATTACATTCACACACACACTTGATAACACATAGGGTATTATAAATATAGTGAGGGAGCACCACTTTTCCATAAGCATGATACATCACATTCTCTAGATTTTGTCTAAGAGGTTGTTTTGAGATATTTTATAGAAATATGAATGTAAGATAAACCATTCTCAATACACACTAAATTTGGTCAAACAATTATATAAAATAATTTAAGAATTATTAAATGTTTTATTGGTTAAGAAATATGTATAATAAGAGTGGAGTAAAAATTTTTTAGAGTTTATTTGAGGCTAGGCATGGCAAAGGAGAACATGATGGTGAAAGTGCATGTGTAAAAAGAGCCCTTAAAAAAGAGTAGGATAAGCATAATAATGGTTCTAATTTGATTGATGCTGCAAGTATTATGGCTTCATGTAATGAAATTTTTTCTCATGGATTAGATAAATATTCTCATGTGTGAAAATTATTTTAATTAATAGAGGAATAAAATAAGGAAATGTATGAATATTCTAGTATGGTATCTAGATAGAGTGATTTTCACTCAATCTAAATCTCAAATTCTATTTCATGGACTATTTATACTAGGGATATAACATGCTTTTGTTTAGGATATATTGAATTTCATTGGAATTAATGTGAGTCAAAAGAATGGTTTGAAAATGGTATTTTATATCTCTAAGGCCTATGGGGACTAGTCATTCATTCCAAACACTAGGAGATCATGAAATGACATTGACAATTGACTTTGACCACATCTCATATCTTGTGCAACTAGGTACTATTTATTTATAATGTAAATGTAGCCTTAAAAATTAGTGATATTTTGATTTTCCCCAATATGTACTTAAAAATTGATTACACTTAAAATGCAAGGCAATTTTTTCAATAATTTCAATTTATGAAAAATATGAGGGAAACATTAATACTTGTCTCATTTTTTAGAGGTAAAAAAAATAAATTAACCATAACTGTCATGGATGGGTAAGACCTAGTTCATACCACTATATTTGTGGTTGTTATAAGAACTTGATTTGTAAATAATTTCATAAAAAAGTAAAATTATGGTTATTTGAGGTTTTTGAAATGAATAGGGTGATACTTCATTATTAAAATTTGGTTGTTTCTAAAAATATTCAATTTATTTAATTCCATTAAAATACTCAAAAAACAAAATTGTGAATTTTTTTGAATCTAAGAATGGAACAATTCTTGAAACACTCAAAAATAGAGTTAGTTTTGAATTGAATTAGTAAGGTTAGTATTCAATGCAACTTATATTTAATTATTAAATAAAAATTATTTGATGTAGTGTATTTTAATTTATAATTATTTTATCAATGTGTTTATTTCTATTCAAAATCATTACTAACACATTTGATGTAGGTTAGTGGTATCAGATGAGCTTCCACCTTCACATGGTTGGTGCCATGAGTAGAAAAGATTATATTATTGAAACAAAGAGAATGATAAAAAAATACATGTTGAGTAGAGAAGTTTATTCCTTGTCAAAATTGGAAGATAATCTTCTAGGGGTGATTAAACAGTCCCTCATAGATCTATATTAACTTATAGTTCATCTTTAACCCTTAAGGTTTTATTGCAAAGTCTATATAAAATTCATTCTATTTTTTCACTTAATAACGAAAATATTATCTTTAGGTATGCCTAAAGTTTTTGAGTCTAAAATATGAAAAATGGTAGATAAAAGGCCATTTTTTCATTTATATGCCCACCCATATGTGTCCATGAAGATGGTTCATCTATAAGGATCAAGAGCCAACATTTGGATGTTCTCTTGACCAAATTTTGGTCCCTAAAGAGAGATTTAATTATGAGAGAAAAAATAACACTATTTATTACTCATTGTGAGTGGAAGATAATCATATAGTATTTTCTCAAAGGAATCTTCCATGTAACTCTAGGATTATATGGTTCATCTCTACCCATCATAGTTTGCATGCAACAATTACATAAAGTTCATTTCAAGTTTTTTGCCTTAAGAATGGAAATATTATCTTAAGGGATGTGTCCAAACACCTAAAATTTTAATTTTTTTGGATTAAAGAGGGAATAAAATCATTTTTATTATATTTAACACCCATTAGAATGTGTTTATAAAGATGGTTCATCGACTGGGCATGCAGGGAAAAAGTTACAAGTTATACTAACCAACTTTTTCTCCCTAAATCAATAATTTTATAATAGATAAAATGTGTTTAAATTTATTAATAATCATGAGTGTAATATAATCCTATATGGTGTGCTCAAAGGACTCCCCCATTCAAATGTATGAGATAACAATTCATATCTACTCCTCATTGTTTACTTGTAATGGATGCACAATGTTTGTTCCATTTTTCCCCTTAAAAATGAAAATATTATCTTTAGGGATGCATTTAACCACCTAAAAGTTTTTATTATATGGTATGATGGAGGTTGGAAAAATAAAATTCTTACATTTGTATTCTAGTATACACATGTCTGTAAAAATAGTTCATTGATTGAATGCATGAGTCAAAATTTGTGCATTATACTAACCAACATCTTCTCCCTAAAGAAATATTTTTTTGTGAGAGAAAATGTGTCATTATTTCCTCCTCATCTAAATTGGAAGAAAATCCTATCAAGGGTGCTCTGAGTACTTCCCCATATAATTTTAAGAGTTGATGGTTCATCTCTACCCCTAATGATTTGTCTCTAATGACTACACAAACTTCCTTTCATTTTCCCCCTTAAGAGTGAGAAGAATATATTAATGGATGCATATAACCACCTAAAAATTTAAATTTTTAGGGTCAAAAAAGGGTGAAAGAGGCAATTCATGAATTTATATTCACATCTAAATGTGTCTACAAAGATAGTTAATAGATTGGATGCATGAGTCAAAAGTTACACATTATACTAGCCAACTTTTGTTCCCTATAAAAATATTTTTATACTAGATAAAACATGCCACCATTATTTCATCATTTTGAGTGGAAGAGAGTAATATAAGGTGTGATTATAGGAAATGTATGTGTAACTGGTTCATCTCTACCCCCTCATGGTTTTCTTACAATGGTTGTATAAAGTTCATTCCAAATTTTCCCTTAAGAATGACAAGATTATATTTATGGATGTGTCCAACCACATGTAAGTTTCAAGGTTAGGGGTTGATGGATCATTGATGAATGCCAAAATTACATTTATATTCACATATAGCCATGTCTATAAATAAGGTTCATTGATTATTCAAATGAGACAAAAGTTACATGTTCTACTGACCAAATTTTACTCTCTAGCAAGATTTCACTGTGCAAGAAAAGATGCCTCCATTTCTTCCTCATCAAGAGTGGAAGAGAATAATTTTGGGGGTGAAAAGAGGATTTACCCATAAAATTGTAGGATATTATAGTTTATCTCTATCCATGTAAAGTTTATTCTATTTACGCCATTAAAAATGACAATATTATCTTCAGAGATGCATCTATTCACCTACACATTTTTAGTATGGGGGATAATAAATGGTGGATAAAGGAAATTAATACATTAATAAAATCATATAGATGTGTCCCAAAATATTTTTTGTTTATTGGACATCAATTCAAAATTTATGCATTATACTAACCAAATTTTAGTTCCTAAGGTAATAATTCACTATGAAAGAAAACATTTTGTTGTTTCTTCCTTATCATGAATGGAAAAAATAATCTAGGAGGCACTCATAAGACTCACATGTGTAACTATAGTATCTTAAATTTGTCTCTATCCCTCATGGTTTTCCTAAAATAGAAAAACAAAGTTATTTTAATTTTTACTTTAAGAATGATAAGATTCTCTTAAGAAATGCATGAAACCACTCGTAATTTAAAAGTTTGGGGGATTTTGGTGGGTATATGAAGGAAATTCATAAATTTATAGGAAAATTTATTGTGTCCAAAAATATGTTTCATATATTGGAGGCAAGAGTAAAATATTTCACATTCTACTAACCAATTTTTGGTCCCTAAAGTAAGATTTCATTATGAGATGAAATGTGCTACCATTTATTTGTCATTGTGAGTGAAATATAATTATATTATGAGTTATTATGAATCCTTCATGAAACTTTATGAGTTGATATTTTGTATCTACCCCTCATGATTTTATTTCAATGGTTATGCAAAGTTTGTTCCATTTTTCCTCTTAAGAATGATAAGATTATCTTCAAGGATGCATCTGATCACATAATAGTTTCAAGTATGGGGGATAAAATATAGTGTAAAAATGAAAATATTATGTTTATACACCAATTTGGACATTTCCATGAAAAAGGATATTTTATTGGGTGCACGTGTTAAAAGTTGTGTGTTATATTAACCAACTTTTTCTCCCTAAAGCAAGATTTCCATTTGACAAAAAAAGTGGCATAATTTATTCCTCATTATGAGTGGAAGATAATAATAATTGTGCATAGTTCGTTCCATTTTCCCCTTAAAAATGACAAGATTATCTTTAGGGATATGTCCATCTACCTATAATTTTAGATTTTGGGGTCCAATGGAGCATAAAATAAGGACATTAATAAATTTATAGGTCCATTTTGATGTGTACACAATTATGGTTTTTCAATTGGGCTTGCAAGTAAAAGCTTACATGTTATATTGACTAAATTTTATTCCCTAAAGTAAGATTTTACTGTGAGAGAAAACATGACACCATTTATTATGCATTGAGAATGAAATAGAATATTATTGTGGGTGAAAAAAATATTTACATATGAAATTATAGGGCCTTATAGTTTATTTCTAATCTTCACGGTTTAAATACAATGGTTGCACAAAGTTTGTTCTATTTTTCTGCTTAAGATGACAAGATTATCTTCAAGGATACATCCTACCGACTGAAAGTTTTATGCTTGGAGGATAATGAAGTGTTGAATAAGGATATTATTGAATTTATAAAACCATATATATGTGTCTATAAATATGGTTCATGAGTTGGGTACACGAGTCAAATGTTATGCATTATACTGACCAAATTTTTCTCTCTAAAGTAAGATTTCACTATGAGAGAAAACATGGAAATGTTTCTTCCTAATAAATGGTGAAATATAATTATATATGGGAGAATTATATTATTATATTGTAAAAATATATGACATTACTATTCATCTTTACCCCTCACAATTTTATTAAAATGACTATGCAAAGTTCATTCAAAATTTCCCCTTAATAATGACAAGATTATCTTAAGGGATACATTTCACTACCTCTAATTTTGACTTTGATGAAACATAAATGAATTCCATTACTACATTTATATACCCATTTGGATTTGTTCATGAATATGGCTCATCTATTGGGTACATGATTCAAAAGTTATTCGATATACTAACCCAAATTTGGTCCCTAAAACAAGATTTCATTGGAAGATAAAACATATTATAGTTTATTTCTCATCATGAGTGAAAAAGAAAATTATAGGTGGTGCTTATATGACCACTCCATAAAAATTTAAGAGTGGATGGTTTGTCTACAACAACTGTGAAAATTTTATAGAAAAGTATAAAAAATACATGTTGAGTAGAGAAGTTTCTTCTTTGTTGTGAGTGGAAGATAATCATCCAGGGATGCTTAGTTCACTCCATCATAAAAATGTATAATGTTATTGTTTGTATTTACCACTCATGATTTTTTGTCTAAATACAAAACACATAATTTCAAAACACACATGATAACCCAAGATTTTAAAACTAAAATTGTAAACAAAATCTTAAGCCACAAACTACTTAGTGTACTTAAGCACCAGTATGCCATTATGACTACCTATGTATAAACCTTTATTAATTAATTCAATGACAAATGAGGTACCCACAAATTAAAAAATAGGACTAAACCAAAAAAGAGACAAATGATGAGGTTTAACCGATGGTGAAAAGTAAGGAAAAATAACCTAAACTAATAATGAAAACAAGAAACAAAATCAGAAAGTAAAGATTAACATTTATAATATCTTATTAGGCTGATTCAAGCCTAGAATTAGTGCCTGAAGAAATTCCCATTTATAAGAAATGGGAGATTTTTTCTAGTTAGACACCTAAGATGGAATGCATTCTCATCCAAGATTTCATAAATTTGGTAGGGACCTAACCATAGGTAATTAAACTTGCAATGTTGTCCATTTTTATCATGAGCCTTGTACGAGAGAAAGACTAAATCAGAGATCTAGAAGGCTTTAATTTTAGCTCATTTTTCAAACCATAATTTTATTATTCCTTAGTGTTTACTAAATTGAAGAAGAGATGCATCACATTTTTATTCAAGTTGTATCAAATTTAAGAGTTGAGCCTCTATCTTATCATCAGTCTCTAGGGAATCCTTCATTAAATTAAAGGTGAGGATTATAAGATTCATAAGAAAGATGGGATCTTGGCCATATACCAAATGATATGGGGACATGCCTAGGGAGGATTTAATTCTAATCTTGTCAAAACATAATGTAAATTTCAACATGTCACTCCAATGCCTAGTTTTTTTTTCCAATATATTTTTAATTACATCTAAAATATTTTTGTTTGTTGATTCAACTACCCCATTACCTTATAAATAATAATTAGAGGAGAATCTAAGGATTAATTGATCATTGTATGCCCATTCAATAAATTTCAATGAGGAGAAGATAGGACCATTATAAAATACCAGAGTGAATGACATCCTAAACATGGTAACAATGTGCTCCTTAAAAAATCCAATCACAAAATTGGTCTTGAAATTATTGAATTCTTATGCCTCAGTCCACTACGTGTAATAATTAGTTATCATCAAAATGAATTTATGTCCCATAGATGAATTAACATTAATAGCTATGATGAATTCCAACCTCCATTTTGTAGAAGGTTGACCTCAATCTCTGGCTGCAATGACATAGTAAGGATGCATTATATGTGCACAAAAACTTTACAACATGGTAGGTTCTAACATGTGAATGAACATCATTTAAAAAATGGGGCCAATAATAACCTACCCATAGTATTTGGTGGGATGTAGCACTCCATAAACCATGATTGGTTCCATATTTTCCATAAAAATATTTGAATACTTCTATTGATTAATTTATATCTTTCTTAATTTTATCACAAATTTACTATTCTTCAAGTGTAACACTATTTTTAGTGAATTTAAAATAACTTGAGAACTCATTATTTAAAAATTAGTGGACTAAATATTGATATTGATCATCTTCTATGATGGATTTCACTATATTCTTCTATAAAACACTTTGAGGATCAACCTTATCCATTACTTTACTTAGTTATTTCTCTCTCACAATATTCATTGGTTAGAGCTCTAGATCAAATTATTCGATAATGGTCATGCACTTGCCTCTCCATTCACCTAACTCATTTTTCATACATTTTATGGTAGGGTTAGGGACTAAAATAAACCCCTGCATAGAATTTAATGCCTAAACTTATTGACGACTTCAATCAAATCAATTTTTTTAATCTATGTTTGAATACCTAAATTTAGAATTTTTGAGTGGATAACTCATAAAGGATATATGTTTATTGTCTCCAATTTATTTTTTCTAATTTATAATGGTAGAAATTGAATGTTTAAAGGTGAAGGAATATAAGTAGAAGGATTATGTGTAGTTAGGACTTATTAGCACCAGAGTACTTATAATTGATTTATCAATTTTAGCAAAATATAATTATGATTTAGTAGTCCACTCAACCTCAACATTCTTCTTTAGCATGTTTTTTAGCAATCTGATTATCTTTATAATTATTGAGATGAATCTTTACATGAAGTTGATCTTTCCAAAAAATTATTTTAGCTCTTTTCAATTACTAGGAAATGAAATTTTTAGAATTACCTCCACTATATCAAGGTCTATGGATATGCCTCTTTCAAAAATGATGTGACCCAATAATTTTCTTTTCACCTCTATAACACCATTCTCAAATTCCTCACATGGTATTCCCTAGTTCTTGGAGAAGATAGTTAAATCATACATGTATATGATGATGCACTTGTCATTTAGATCTTTAAATGTGATGTTCATGACATGATGTAAAATATCACCTACATTAATTAGGCCAAAAAACATATTTTTGTATGTAAATGTAATCCATTTCTTTATAAATGTTGGATTGTTTCTATCTTCATAATTCACCATTACTTGATTATACCTAGAATACCCATCTAAAAATGACATCATTCATGAGCCATTCACTATAAATAACACTTCATCTAGTGAAGGCAATGGGTAATTATCATTTTTTGAGGCTCGGTTTATGTTTTAGAAGTCCAAAAATAGTTGTATCTCTATTTTATTATTTTAAACTAACATGAGATTAGCCACCCATGTGGAGTGTCTGATGGGAAAGACAATATTCATTTATAACAATTTTTGCACTTCTTTGAAAATCAAAGGCTTTAACAATGGATTGACATTTATTTACCTCTGATGGAGTGACTTAACTCTCAGATTAATAGGGATGGTATGAGTAGGATGTAATCATTGAATAATTTTATATCCTCATATCTCCAGGATATAACATCTCTAAATTCTTTTTGTGCTTGTAAAATCCATTTTTTTTCAATTTGAGTGCAAGTTGTGCCTAAAAGCAATTTTTTTGACTCCCTCGACATTGCCCAAACTAAAATTATCATGTAACATACCTTTATTAGGGGATGTTTTATCCTTTTCACATTGGTAATCTATATAAAACAACCTATATAGTGAGACCATACCCTTCAATATATTGTTTGTTTTCATATTTATCACTCTGTCCAATTCACACTCATCTTTGTCATCTTCATATATAATCTAAGATTTAAATATATATGTACTTGTGATGAAGTAAATAATATGTTGATCATCTTTGAATACTTGGAAATTTCAAATATTATTTAGAATGGAAGGAGTAGAGACTAATTCTAATGAGAATCTCTTCATTTTGGGGTTAGTAGTTGGTTTTAGGGCATTTGCATCCATTACCATTTGTTATGTGATTTATTTTATGAGGCACCACTTATATCTTTATGTCATCAAATTCTTTCATAAAATTGTAGACTCAGTTGCGATACCTAGATAAATACTTATCATTGCAAGTATTTTGGATTTTGACTTGCTTGACCACTAGTTCTAAGTCATTTAGAACATTTAGGTTCTTGAATTTCCTCTAAAGATCATACTAAAGGCCATGGAATAATGCTTCATATTTAGATGAATTATTTTTTAAATTCAATTATAGTTGGAATGCAACCAAATAATATTTAACTCTTGGGTTTATGAGCTAAACCCCAACACCACACCTATTATTAGACTTAGATCCATCAAATTTCAAGGTCAAAAAGTGATATTTTACTATATGTAGTAGACTCTAAGAGATAGGCATTGATGAAATAGTAACCACTTTATTCCTTTTATCAACATCAATCATGCATATACTTTGTTCTTTTATTGAAAAAGATCTTCTACTTTTGTCCTTGGTGGCAAAAGTAGGCATTGGGATACTTAGGATGTAAGTATTTATAACCACATGGCTCACAAACCCTTTTTCTTCACTTAGACAACCATGCTCAAACTTGTTGGTTTTTTTACCATTATGTCTAATGTTGAAATAAACACTAAACTTATACAATATACATATGAATAAATATGATCCAAATTTCTATGTGAAAGGACAACACTATGAGATACATGTATTTTAGGTGAATAAAGTGCATATTCTTCATCAAGTTCCTTAATATTTGTTTTCTCTTGCATGGACAACATATTTATAGTTAGGCTCTCATGAGATTTTGATTTAGTTTTAAGTGTATAGGTGTCAATATCATGTTCCTCATATAGGATATCATTTGTCTTATTCTACTTAGTGATCATATGGATAATTTTTGGATCTTGCTCAATTATAATTTGATTAGATATGACATGCCATGGGAGTCACATGTGATATAAATTTGTCACCATGTATCTTTATACACATAATATTTTTATACTTTATCAATTACTGATGCTTTCTATCTTGTATGAACTCATCAAGTCTCAATCTCTCTAAGTGCATGCCTTAAAGGATGCATCAGGAAAGGAGTAGGTAGTCCAGTGGTGATTCACAATTTTTTTTCCCTATACCATAACTTAAAACCAACACAAGTCCCTCCTACACATTTACATAAACTTTAACACCTCTGTTACACACTCCTCTAAGAAATTCACTGCCTCAAACAACCCCTACCTAAGTCAAAACATATTTTTATCATCCTCTAACCACATTCAAATGGGTTGATCTTGTTCTGGGAATTAAGCACATTATGGGACTAAGTTGGCCTAACTAACATATTGTAAGATATGGCTACTTTATTTCCTAAAAAATTGGGTTGACTGGACTAATTGTGTTAAATAAAAATTTAAAAGGGTTTAGGGTTAGATCCAGATGTATAAATACATCCTTTACCTCATTTTCAAGAGAGAGATGTAGAGAGAATCATTTATTTAGACATTTTCTTATCCACCATTATACTTGAGGAGTCATTGCTTAGGGTTTTATATTTACTTTGGAGATAATAATATTGTCTTGTGGGAAAAGTCTTTTGAATGCATAGGAGAATTCATGTAGCCTAGATCTAACCTATCTTTATTAATCTTACAAACTGAAATAAGATTTTGTAAATCACCATTGGCCAAGGGAGAGATTGAAACTGATTAGGTTCATATTCAAGGTACGTATTTCTAACTCTTACTCCTCTTTTATTAGTATATATATTTGCATATGTTGGATTATGAATATATTTATCTCTCCATGCATTAGGACTACCTCTACATTAACTTGAGTAGAGTTGTTATTTTTTGTTTACTTTTATGTTTATTATCCCTTATTTATGTCACAAGCTTTGGTGATCACTAGATTATATTTGCTTTACTTTGTTAGAAACCATAAGACCTAGCTAGGGTTATTATATGGTATTGATTAACTAGAGGATTTGGAACCATCTATAGTGATATTGTGTGGTAAGAGACCCCTTATTTAGGTTTAGAGGATCCATATTGGTCATGAACTAGATTGTCTAAATATACCAATAAGTAGAAGGGTTAGTGTGATTTATCTTCTTTGAACTAGGATTGATTTGTAGATCAACGCCACTTTCCCTTGTTATACATTATGGTGAACCCAATGTGAACTAACCCTTGTAGGATTTCTTTCACACCTTCATTAATTATCATTTATTATTTATTTCATTTTTACATCACTAGATAAATTCTATTGATTTAATCTAACATTCTGTGTACAAATTTAACACACATTCAATCCAGTCAACTCTATTTTGATTTGTACAAGTCATTTTAAACTATAGGTAAACGGATCGATCCAATCGACTCAGTTTACTTCTTCACATATAAGTTTTCAAACTTAGTTGATCCAGTCAAATCTATTAGTAGGTTTAAAATCTTCATCTATATGACATAATATAAAACAAAAACTTCAACATCATTAAAATCATCAGGTTCATTTTCACCAACTTAGTCATTTATTTTCCTTCATTTTGTTCCTATTTTTCATAGCTTTTAGTCTATAAAAATATAAACCTAGAGTAAACTAAGTCAAATAGATCAAATTAGTTCTATTGTTGATTCTTTCCCAAAAGACTCATTCAATTTGATCAACTATGTTTCTTTAGACCTTGTTTCAATAAATAAAATTGACCCAATTGATTCTATTATATACTATTTGCATACTAATTTGATTGAATTGACCCTACACTCTTCAAACAAAGGAATTAACTTAAATTTTTAATAGTTAATTCATATTTCATTTTCTCCTTTTTTTCTTAAAGGAACAAATAAACTAAATAGGAAATTTTAATTTATCAATTTAGTTACACTACTTTTCTTTTACTCACACACTTCCAAACCACATAATATCAAAAATAAAAAAAATATTCTACCCAAGGTCTATTGAATTGGATTTCATCACCAAGGGGGAAGCTGAGTTCATTTTTATGGATGAGTATAAATACAATGTTGATGTTATATATTGACAAAGCACCTGACATCCTTATCACTATGGGATTGTGAAGTGAGGGGGTAGGCCCTAATACTAAGTCAGTAACATAACCAATATAGATCCCTTTAAAACTCAACACCGTAGTACCATATTTATCTTACCTTTATATTTATTTTATAATTCCAAAGCCCTATCACATTTATTTATAAAGATGTAATTTAAAACATTCAAGAATGGCCACATAGATTAAAACTTCAATTTTCAACATTGTTGCTTGTTTTTTGATAATTGTATGTTGTATTGTAAAACTTGTATTGGCCAGCATTGGTATAAGGTTTGTGATGTGTGATACAAATGGATCATTGCCTATGTTTATTTAACCTTTTTATGAATTAACATTAGATCATTTATAGTCATAACTATCAAAACCTGTATTTACCCTTAGAACACAATCAACCCACTTGACTATATCTCATAAAGTCTTTATTTTCTATAGAATAATGTCATTATTTTTGACCCAATCTCTCATAGGCTAGTCTTTTTTACCCCTTAAATAGGACACAGTCATCATGTTTAACTCAGTCTCTTATGGACTACCTATTTTATTTACCTTTAACACATAGTCAACTTATCTAATTTTGTATCTTTTAGACTTTCTTAATTTAATCACCTATAGTACATAATCGACCTATTAAACTATTCCTCTTATAACATGTCCTATTTATTTTCTTACAAAACAACATTGATTAGTTTGACCCAGTATCATACCAATTTATCCTAACTCTAACAAATATTTAGCTTCTCTCCCTCATCTTGAATTTATTATTTAATGATACTATATAATTGACTCAAATAAACATGATAAGTTTAATAAATCCCAATAGGTTTACTAAAACACATTTAGTGGCACCTGACATAGATCAAAGTAATGTCCATGTTTCCACCTACATTATTAACTATGGGACTCCTCCCTATTCTTCCTCAGCACTTAACCCCTTATTTTCACTAGAAGATAAATGTGATAATTAATACATAACTGAAATGATCTTTTTCATCAATGAAAATACTCAATATAGTGGAAAGGATCCTATAATCACCTATAACCTCATGATGGGACATCATATAGGAGAACCCCATTCACCTTCCTCTAGATTTTCCCAAGGATATGGTGCAAGACCTTTCTTTTCATCTACACATTTTCCCTCTATCAAGTATTATTATCATACTATGAATTCATCCTCTAAGTCTTCTTCTACCTCCATTCAAATTATTTATACAAATACGATAGGTTCAACTTCTAGTGGGGATATTTACAATACCCACACCCATACCCATGCTACTAGTGCATCTCAACTACTAATGCTTCTTATGCTACTAGTGCATCTCAACTACTAATGCTTCTTATGCTACTAATGAATCTCATGCTAATAATTATTGTTATGATACTAGTGCATCTGATGCTACTAATGCTTCTCATACCACTAGTGTAGTGCATGGCACTACCTCATCTTAAACTCATAGTGCATCTCAAAGTCTTAATACATCAAATAACTCTAATGCATCAAATGTTGCATCCACTATAAAAATGATACTCAAACTAATAAATTTTTATTACAAATGCTTAACCAAATGCATACATTTAAAATGAATAATTCAAATCAAATAATGCTAATGTAAAATCACCTAATACATCTCGAAAATCAACCACACCATTCTCAATAGGGAGAAAAAAATCCTAATTCCCCCCACCCCCTTAGGGATTCATATGGTAACCTCATACTACAACCCCCACTTATCAAAAAAACTATCAAACATTTACAAAATGAACCTCTATTACCTCAAATGTTTAACATTGACATATGAGGTATCACTCCGACCATCAATTATAATGGATCTACAAATCCTACCCTACATCTAAAAACATTTGGCAACATTTACAAAGATTGGGTTAAGCTTAATACTTTCACTGCCATTAAAATCTTACCTAAAACACTTTTTAAAGATGCTTTAGATTGGTACAATCAACTAAAAAAACCTCTCCATTAATAGCTTATAAAACTTTGTAAATTCACTAGTCCAAGAATTATAAACTAGTGATCTTCCCAAAAATAACTTCACATATTTCATAAATGGTAAACAACTCAAAAGTGAAAAGACACAAGTTTTCATCAAATGATGGAAAACTTAGTCTAATAAAGTCGAGCATAATATGTTAGATGAAATTTTTTTTCACCTATCTACTAATGATCTATACCTTAAATTAAAATATCATGTTAGGATTCTTTCTCCAAAAACTTTGAAAGAGGTTCTTGACTAAGCTAGATGCCAAGATTTCCTCATACATAAATTTGAACCTCCTCAACATACAATGATAACTCACATGCTTATCAAAAATAAAAATTTCCATGAAACCAATGATGGTGTTACCAACACTTATGACACCATATACACCATCCAAGCTATTGATCCAAATAATTACATAGAGCATGTCCCTCCACCTGACAATAATTCTAATCATAATCCCACATTTTCTCAAAATAATCATACTAATGTGCACAAACCATTGTCAATACTAGAAATTCAAAAATGTTTTAAAAGACCTCTACCACAAGGTATTGACCCCATATGACCCATGAAATCATGGTATGATCCAAATAAGTTTTTTTGGTTTCATGAAAGTTGGGGCCATTCTCATGAGACTTGTAGATAATTAAAGAATATTGCTATGGATTTTATCCTTTGTCCCAACTTTGATAAAAAATACCTTATACACAAACATAAAAAAACTTATGACATAACACTTAAATCTCATGAAACTCAAACTAAAAAACAAGCTTTAAATCAAGCTAATGCTCATATTTCTATCTATAAGGATCCCCTTCCTAATCACCAAGATAATGTTGATCAACTTACCCATACTACCAAAAACATTGAAAGTCTTATAGACCTTAACACCAATGATGAAAATGTGGTTAATATGATTAATATGAGTAGATTAGTTTCTTATATTGATTCAAAACCAACACATAACCATCACATCTCTTTAATATTTTGTATTCAAGACACTTCCCTAGTCTATCTCATAGAATTTGGGATGAGGACCTAATACCCATACAAGCATCACCCCCAAAAACACAACTTAAACATAACTCTCATACCTTTGATATAAATTATACTCTTTCCTCAACTTCCATTCCTAAAAAAAGATCCCTCAAACTTCAAACAATATTTCTTCTTCCCAAGCCACATGAAATACCTCAACAAACAACCACATCACCTATGGTCAATCAACCTACTTGAAACCAACCTAAACCAACCATACATTATAAAAAAAATTTAATTTCACATCCAACCCCCTTAAAAGGATTGATTAAAATAATATGCACCTTTATTTAGCAATTCTCTCATGAATTATGATGAATGGCATCCTATTTTAGAACTTTCCCATCTCCCATTTCAAATTACCTTCTTAGAGCTTATGAGAACTTATCCCTACCATAATAATCACCTAATGCAATTATTGTTTGAAATGAACATCCCTCATCCTCCTCCTAGAGGGTAATAATCTACCTTATCTGGATTTGAAGATAACATCCTAAAATAATGTGAGGAAATGTCCATCCATGTTGATGAAATAATGGACACTTCTCTCTCACTTAAGTTTCCTATCTATTCTATGATTCCTAATGAGATATTTATTTGTGAAAATGTCCTCCTTTATTCATTATCATTCAAATTGGTGATATCCAAGTTAAGTTTTCTTTAATTGATGAAAGTCTAGGCATTTGTGTTGCCTCCCTTGACTTTATTAAAATACTTGGATACTATGAATGTAACCTTAAATCCACACATAGTACATGCCAAGTCTATGACATAAGACAAATTCCTCCTCTAGGTTGTGTTTGGATTCCCATTACCATTCCTATTATTACCATTCATTTTAAATTCATGATATTCAACTTTATATTTTCTTACAAAATCTTACTCAATCGAATTTAGACTCATCATATGAGAGTAGTTGCTTCATTTGCACGAAAAAAAAATGTGTCAAATTCCATTAAAATGGTACTATATTAAAGATTCAAGGGGACACGACTCCTTAGAATTTATAAAAATTCCAAGAATGAAGTGTCTTTAAAATTCCCACCCTTGAACACTTAGCATTCTATTTTATGAATCCCAACACTTTAATTATCCCTTCAACTCTACTAGAGGTTATAATGGTCATCCAAAATTAATAAAAAATATTTCACCTAACATATTAGACTCTGATGATGATGAACCAAATGAGATAATATTAAAGATAAAAACTTCCAATTTATTTTCGAACATCATCACTCAACTTCCTATTTCTCTTCAACATCAATACCATCAATAATATTTTGATGACATACTAGTTAATTTAACCAAAACTAAACATTCCATTCACCATTATTCCATGATCGATAACATCATTCATGCGTGTACTATCAACTTACACACATCTAATTATGATGATGGTTATTATTTAGATGACCCATTTTTAGTTGGATTTATTCAAGATAGAAATGTTGAGGTTCTTAGATATAATTATTCTTTATTTTAATATTTAAATTGATCTATAATTCTTTATCTTATAGTACCTAATATTAGTTTTTTTCTACTATTCATTGGTCAGAGATGGGACACTTACATATTATACCTCCAGTCATAATAGAGCCTCTCAGGCATATGTTCATGGATCATGTCATGATAATACCTTATCATTTCACCATATATCATGATCCTTCTAGCTTAATTCCACCACAAATGTTTTCCACTTTGCTTAGACCTACTGCACAACCAACCTTACCTATAGATGAGCCTAGTCTGATTTATGTTCTAGCTTATCCCTTCCTTGGTGATGGCTTTATACCATTACCTATGCTTGATCCCTTACCCACACAATGGGTGTATGAGACTTATTGTGATATTTATATATTTATTGGTCATTAGACCAAGGATTTCCATTTATATCAATAGCCACATTTTTCTTATTCTACCCCTTCAACTAGTATACCTCCACAGTCTACTAATAGACATATTTGTTTCTTACATGAGATAAATAACCATTCCTCTACTCATTTCCAAAATCTTAGACAATACATCAACACATTACATCCCATCATTACACAACCCAAAGATAAAATTATACCTCCTCCCAAGCTACTCCCAGAGTACATCCCTAAATATGGGGAAGTCTATTATATTTGACATCAATGTTCTACCCATCATATTGATCGATGTTGAGTGCTTCAACATCATCTCTGAGATTTACTATAGTTTAAACTAACACAATTTATTCATCCTACTATAGGTCACTTGTGAATGAAGGCTCATCCTCCATCAGTTGTACCTCCTTATAGATATATAAATACCATTCATATTGAGATACCTATTCCTTGTATTGAGTAACCCACATAGGAGATACCACATGAACATCACTCTTCTTCTACTACACCTACCTTTTTAGTAGAGATGATACAGAAGGAAGTCTTTTCACAAATTTCTATGAAGATTGATGAGACTCTGACTATCATCATAATTCAAATGCATAGGGATGTGTCATATGTTATGGATGGCATTTATGGTCAGATCTATCAATATTTATGAACACATCATGGTGTTTTATCACATTAATTATCATTATATTACATGATTTGGATTGGATTGGTGATTCATTTACTTATCTTATATTTTTAAAATATTTTTCAAATTATTTCACATATCTCTTTTGCATGAACCATTATATTATGCTTTATGTGTTTTAAATGGTTTAATTGTCTTTAGTTTTTTATTGTGGCTTATTCTCATTATTTTTATGGATTAAAACTTATTCTTATGGTTTTCATTCTTTCATATGGATTTATTTATTTTATCTTTGATGATTTTTTTTCCTATCTTTCAAACTCAAATAAAGATAATTGTTATTATGAGTTGGTTATAAAACCCTCATTTCCTTATTATTTTATCTATACCATATGATTAGTTAGAAAACATGACTTTTCATTGTACTATTTATATGCACTAATCTATTTCATCTCCCTTTTTACCTTACTTCCTTTTCATAGACTAAGAATACATATAATTAAAACTTGAGATTACATACTGGTTCATAGGTAAGCCCAAGTTGTTTAGTCAGTCATATCTTTGGTTACTTAGCCTCATATAACCAAAGTCTAAAGCTCATTCATGTGTATCAATTTTATCACTCATGATGGTTATTCCAAATTTGTATGTAGGAGGAATTGAAAAATCCATAAAAAATTTAAAAACCTAATCATTTAAACAAAAGGTAATGATCCAAAAGGTAAACATAGAATACAAAAGTCTAATCATACCAAAAGACTTGATTTCCTATTTTTAGCACATTTCCTATTTATAATCAAATCTTAAACTCCATATTTGGCCTTAAGATAGAACCAAGGTCTATTGGGTTGCAATAGGTTATTAGATTGGTATAAGAGAACAAAAAAATCTATAGTGATACCTAATTTCTCACACAAGTACCCAATCTTCATAGTAGATTGATGGATCTATAAGAGGTCCTGAGGAATGGGAAACATGTTATGGGAAGGTAGGCCCATTTTAATTTCCTTGTTTATATAAACTTCATGAGTTTATATTAGTATTCCACCTCTTTACCCATACAACTTTGTGATTATTGTGAGAAGGTATCCTTTGTATTTTGATGGTCACTAGACTCTTAGTGTCTTTATTTATTTCCTAGTATGCCTCATGTTTACTAAGGTTTTCTCATAAATTCCTATGTCATAATTTTTACACTCCTTATTTCATTAAAATAATCCTAATATATCCCCTTGTTAAATATTGTTTTGTTAATTGATCATACCCCTAGTGTTTCTCTTTATGAGTTATAGTGTAAGACCTTGAATAGGACTAGGTATTCCTCACAAAACATTTCCTTATTTTCCCTTTTATTACCATTCACCTCATTGGAATTCACCTTGTGATTTACAATATAAGACCTTGCATAAGACTAGGCATTCCTCATAAATTACAACATTAAAGTTTATTAATTTATTGTAACATTTATAGCCACCTCATTGGTGTTCCCTTTGTGAGTTTCAGTGTAAGACCTTAGATAGGACCAAACATTCCTCATAAAATATTTTAGAAAAATTTCACACTATGATCAAGTCAAAACAATATTAAATGTTTCAAATTTGAGATAATTTGTGTTACATTATGATTTACATGTCATTTACATATGTACCATCTTGATTTAGTATGTTTTATGCTTACTTAATAAATAATTCACTTTTATCTTCTTATTTTTTGATTGCGTGTATGTTTACAACCATTTTATTAAATTTTCCATACTTTCCATCTTGATTTAGTATGATTAATTTGATTTCTACTTACATTTTGTTTTTCTTTTCATACTTCTCATCTTTATTTAGTATGATTGATTAAATTTATTATACATATGTTTTCATACCATTTGTTATAACATGCTTCCTCTTTATTACAATTTTTTCATACTTCCAAAACTTGATTTATTATGACTTATATTTGTTTTAGTTTGGTGAAATTTTTTACTTATACATGATTTGAAACATTTGTTACCTTTTACATTTACCATTTTGGTTTACTATATTTATTTCATATTTTGTTTTTACACATTTCCCATTGTGATATTGTGTGAATTACATTTTATGATTATTTATATAATTTTCCAAATCTTATGATTTTATTTTTAACCATGCATGTGTGTCACATAATGATAGAAAATAAAAAATACATCACATCTCCCATATCATATAAAAAAATTAAAAAACATGTTATAGAAAGGAAATACATTCATACATACATCAATAGCATTAATACAACTCATAGATCAATAAATGTCCATATCAATATGTATAACACGAATCTAATATAACATAATACATGTACAAAATACAATAGTTACAACTGTAAGGTTGTGCTCCATCATGTCTATCATGTGGCCTAGCCATACTACCCATAGATGCCTACAATTAACCCCTTTAAATAGTACACTATAATGAGGCAATATAAGATCTCAAATCATCAACTTATACTTGTAAATTGGCCACCTGAGCCTACACACATCCAAGCTCTATAGTTGTATCCATATGGGCAGCTCACTCTAGTACCAATGCTAGCTATGCTCAGGCCTCTCACTCTCTAACTCTTACAAGTAGATGTAGGCCATCTCCTCATGCCTTTAACTATTGATAAATGTACCCAACCAATTGAAATTATCTATCATAAGTTGAGGAAGATGCTACCATAAGATCCACTAAGGTAGATGGCTTATAATGTGATAATACCCCATCCAAAATATCATGATATGTGGACTAAATAGTTGTACCCCATCGAGTCTCCTCCATAGTAGTACTTGTAAAACAAAAAAACCAAATATACATTAGATCTCATATATCCAAACCATCTATCTAAACCAAGTACATAAATAACTATGCAACTAGTGATCTATGTCAAAAATTAAAAAACTTAAAGTATTTCTTATGGGCACTAGTGTCACCAACCATGGAGTCCCCATTAGCCCAACCACTAATCACCTCCTCTATAGGATACCATTATTCAATTACAAAGCCTAGAGTCACCACCCATATTAATTATGGTCCTCTCCTCAACTACCTCTCTATGGACCAACTATGTCTAAAATCCACCATGGGATCTCCATGTGTGTCTTCTAGTGCTTGTGTCCCCTCCCTTTGATGGTTCCTTTGTATCCTATGTGTTCATGATGGTTACTATCATCCATTATATGGATTCATAGTTACCTCAACTATACCATCAACATATGCATCCAAAATTATCACATACTCTATCTTAGGTCTAGATGCCCCTGTTGTTATGCTTGACCTATTGATAGTCTTTCTCATCAAGGTTTAATGATAGGTACTTATTCAGGCACTCCTACACCCCATCTACCTATAAGATCTCTATCATGTCATTCTCAATAAACCAACACTACTAGGGGATCAAATAAATGTGGTAAGCTTATATATCTAGTGACATGAACTATAAGATGTGGCTCTACCCATGAGGTATAATATACAATAATGTGAACATGCACCCAACTAGTAGTAATAGTATCCCAAGTCAGCCAACTGGACACAATATTAGTATATAGCTTCCATACTATCTACTCATAACTAGTAATCTGTAAATTTGGGGCATGGGACACAACACAAACTACATGATCCTATTACTATCTCACCACTTGGGGTAGCCTATCATCCACTATATGGGGCAACCCAACTAGATAATATATAGGAAACCTCTTATATATCCATTCACTTAATAAAATGATGGGGCCAATAGTCTTTTTGTCCTCAATTCAACATACCATACATGTCATACATGAATTATACCCAAATGATAGAACCCAAATCATATAGAGCACCTTGCTATAGGATAGACTGATATAATGCTACTGCATACAATGGTACCTTCCCTTCTAACTTTAGACACATCACACATGCTGTCACAAGTCCTATCATGGCCTTATGAATATTCAAAATGGTCAAGATATATACATTGAATAAGCTAACCCATAATCTATGGTAAACCCTAGCTGAGCTAGTTTTCTAAAGGGTTAGGGCTTGCCTCTCATCTTCCACCTCTAATACATCAAAAATGACATGAATACCAATAAGGGGTAGTCCAAGAAAATAATTGACATCCTCTAAAGTGATTCCCACCTCTATGGTATCCCCCTCCACCTCCCATTGAAAAGTGTTGGTTAGTCATTCCCATGCTCCTAGGAACATGATGACTAGATTAACACTGAGAGGGATCCTATACATCTCCATGATGTCTCAAAATCCCAAGGAAACCAACCACACTTGGTCAACATATGATGGTCACTCTAGTAAATTTGGTGTCTACAATGCACCCACCAGGCACTAAAATATCTATCGTCTCTACAAAATGTCGCACAACATAGAATGTTTTATATATCGGTATAAAAATGATAAAATGCATTATTAAAATTCTTAAATTATTAAAAATTAACCACTTCATTATCATGTTCTTATTTTTATGTTTTTCATATTTTTCCTACATAGTCAACCCTTTTGATACTAAATCAATCATCCCTTATTACCAACTATGTTGGCCTTGTGCTACAAAGTCAGCCCATTCCTAAAAACACAATTGTTTTTTTTCTAAATTATCCATTTCCCATTTGTTTCATACTAGATCAGTCCTTTGCCACATAGTCAACCCCATTTAATAGACTATATCAACCCTATACTACATATTGCCTCAACTAGAATGCACTAAGTTGGCCTTGTCATATTTTAAAACTAATTTAGCCCTATATTATGTAGTCATCCATCCACAATAGTACTAAGTTGTAAATATGATATGCTATCATCCACCTTGTTTTTGTAGGCACCTAATTCTATCCATAATTGGATTTTTATTGGACTTTAGACTAATTCCTACCAAACATTATAAATAAAACATTAAAATCATTGAATGTCCCAAATTTGGTCGTGCATCATTCATCAATGCTCATAATAGTGTTAAGGCATCCCTATTTAGGGTACTAATTTATATTTAATAATAACCTTTCTTAGATTCATCCCTAATTACCTTATGACATAACAATTGGTAGTTTGGCCTATAGACCCATTAAGTGGGACACTTGAAAAAATATTAAAAGATATAAAATGTTAATCAAATTCAATAATATAATTAAACAAGATTAAATACTTAGTTGAATTATCCATTTACAATTAATGATTATCTAAAAATGGAAATTCTAAAAATGAAAATATCAAGCCTTTTCATCATTGCCTTTATGAGTTGTCAAGCTCTTCTAAAATATTCAAAAATATCTAATTTGAGGGACATGCCTGGTATTTAAAAATCATAATTACATGAATTTTTTTTAACTCAACTAGTATTAGCCTCTACTCACTTAAAGTTAGTTTGAACCCATTCTATGTTTAAACTCAAACTTAACTCACCTTGGGTGAGAGTTAACTTTTGAGGCTATAAATACAAGGCCATACCTATTAATATCTAAGATCTCTTGGTGTAAAGTTATTATGTATAAATGTATTAAAATATTTTTATAATGTAGTGTTATAATGCCAAACTAGAGAGAGAAGCTTCATCTAAGTAATGTTATCATGTCCAAATCATAAGCCAATCAATCAAGCCAAGGTGCCAAGGAAAGGTGAAGCCAACAAAGCTCCATTAATTAATATTTCTTGATGCAAAAACCAAGCAAGCCACTTTAACAAGCCATTTGGAGATCCAAGGAAGGTAAAAGAATGGTTTCTTTTGTGTTCTAGTTGTGCTTTCATTTGTATGTTTATTACCTATGCTCCTTTTAGTGTCTAGGCTAGAGGTGTTAGGATTTTAGTGTGTTATTTTGATTTATTTTATTAGACTCACATAATACTAACCTCCCCTCTATTTTAATTTGCGTTCACATCATGACATGCCTAGTGGGACATGCACCCAAAAAAGTCATTCCTACGGCCTTCTAGGACATCCTCTTAATAATTTTCATGTCAAAATCCAAACTTGCAAATCAAAGAATGTGAAAATTGAAGGCTCACAAATGTTTTTTTAGAAATTGCAAAATTGATTTGTGAATTCATGTTCTCACTCTCTAGAATCATAATATTACATAATATCACTATTTTTATAGTCATATTGTTTCATTATTTCTATGGTTTTATGTTAACTTTCATAATATTGCATTAAGCCATCATAGTTTACTAACTATTTGTGCTTTTATAGGAAAGAATTTTGATATTGACAATATCATGACTTTACAAGTTATGATATCACCAATTTTTTTGTGATATTTTCAAAACTTTAGTGATATTATTTAATCGTGATAGTTTTCTTACTAACTGTTTGATGCCACAGGGTAGACTTGTGTTATTATCCTAATATTTATGGGTTTGTCTTTATTTCAATGATATTGTCATAATAGTAGATATTTTACATTAATACTCTATTTTGTAGACAAGTTATGGTATTGTGACAATTTTTGTAGTTTTGTAAGAATAGTCATCATATTACTCTATGTTTCTATAGTTTTACACTCTATAAAATTTTGGAAACCCGAGAGCAAGAATTGGAAAGTCATTTGCCCACTCAAGATTTGTTTCTATGTACAAGGACCCCATAACATGTTTTTTAGGACCCAAAGGCCAAAATAAGACATTTAAAACACCCTAAAGTTAAAAAATTCTCATTTTAATTTGGTGTTTTAAAAATATTTTTACTTGAGTTATTTTTTTGTTCTGTTTAAAATTTTCAACAACAAATGCCAAGGGGCTCAAATTTCATAACATGTTTCATTTTGGTGCTATAAAACTAAAATATCACTGTAGTTATAGACTCATAAGAGTTTTCATTTTTGCTTATTTTTTGAAGTGTTTTTTAAAGAAAAATGAGTGTCGTGTGTATGCTCTCCCCTATCCCCTTATGGAACTTGGGTGATAAAAACAATCACTCTTTGCATTTATCCATTTGGTATAAAAGCATGGAAGGAAAGTCATTAAGAACCTCTCTAGAATATTTATGATTTGGGTGACTCCAAAATGACCCTAAAGTCCTTCCACTTGTCTTTATTTTCATTTATTTTGAATTGTGATCGAGAGTTCATCACCTACTCATGAGTTGTCTAGGAAAGCATTGACCTGTGAATTCATCTCCTACCATTGTTTCAACTCCACTCCATGGTGGGGTATATAAATTGAAGGTAAGCCATTGGGATGCTTATTTATAGTAGTTAAAATAAGCTCAATTAGTGGTACTTAGCTTCAAAACATAGGGGAAACTCAGACATCACACTATACTAAGCAATTGATGGATGTGGTGGTTGTTAAAAGGAGACCTTTTCACAACAAGTTCCTTGATGTATATCTAAATGACATGATTATTCCCTAGTGTTTTCCACACATATGGGACCATTTAGAAATGAATGAAAATTGATAGTTTAGACAACCCCACTTAACATAGGCATATTGTTGATGCAAGGGGAGTATCATAAAGTTCCATGTTAGCGTATGAACTCTTGAGAGAAGAGGGGGCCTAAAAACCTTAATTTTAATGTGATTTTACTTTTTGGATTAAAAACTTAAAATAATCTCAAGAGAAAATATATCGATAGAATTTAATAGTATGATGCAACCTTGTCAGTTTTAAGATTGTACACTTAGGTTTTTTTTGTCATTTTGTCCTTTTACTCACATTATATTGAGTCAAAAATATTTGTTTGTCATACCATGTCAAAAAAATGTCTTATGTACACATCACTCCTTTTTTTGAAGAGGTATTATGCCATCTATTTGACATAAAAACTTTGCCTTAGTAATTTGTCAAACATTTTTATTTGAGTGTCACTTGTTTGAAAAAGGTGTCATTATGCTACCCATTTCATTCCAAGTCTTGTGCCTTAAAGTCTTGAAAAACCCATTTTTCATAGCTTTAGAGTATGATATCATCGTTACACTACTCAAATTATTTTAAAGCCTTATTACCTTATGTCTATATTTACAAAATCAAAACCATGCGCACCTTTTGGGTCTATGCCTAGTACCATCATGATATTCATTCTTGTCTAGCTTATTATCTATTTTGATGAGCCTAGTATTCTAAATCAAGTTTGAAATTAACCTTGATAAGTTCAGATCCAAACATTGGTTGGTTTTTGCCTATGCATTATGTAATTTTGGCCTATACATTTACCTTTCATTTTTGGGTTATGTAACTTAGGTTAAATTCTTTCTCCATTTAAAGACCATTTTTGTAATTAAATTTGGGGAAGTGGTATATCTTCCATATGCATAGATTTTCATGTATTTTTGACAAATGATCAAGTGTGTGTTTAAATCTAAATGCCTAGCTTGTGTCAAAGTGTTTCAAATTTGTTAGATTAAACTCTCTTACCTTTTAGACCTTGGTTTGTTTAAAGTCTAGCTTTTGTGCCTTGTTTTTGAAAAGACCTGGTAATACCTATTTTGAGCCTAGATTTTGTACCTTGTTTTCTAGAAGGCCTATCAACCTTTTATGTCTTTAGACCTATATTAGACTTATTTGAAACACCTAATACCTAATTTTAGCATTTCAATTTTATTTCATCCACTTGATCCTTCTGTATAAGATGTTTGACATTTGAAATTTGATATTAGACTATTTTAGACCAAGTTTTAACACTAGCCTTTTTAGAGATATAGCTCCATTTATTAGACCAAGTTTTGACCAAGTTCAAAACATTTGTCCTTTAGACCTTGTTTTTTAGAGTTAATAGGACTCTATGCCTTTTTTGTAAAATATTCATAATTGATTTGGACATGTCTCATTACACTCATAGTGGAGATATGTAAAATCTAGGTTATGATAATGTGGTCATATAAGATGAATTTATTCAAGACCCATATGGTGATGATGTATGGATCAATCTAGGGTGCAATGCCAAGATCTCTTATCCCATTATTTGGTTAACATTCTTTCATACTTGGAGTAAGACCAAGAGCAAACCACATAATACCTTGTTAGTGTACCATCAATTGTATACCAAGCTCAACAATAACCATATTACATTACTATGCCATTTATGTATGATCTTTATTTGTTTGATCATCACTTGCTTGAAAATAAGGATGAAGTTTTATTCTAATTCATGGAGGTAGGGGCCATGTTTTCAGTAGAATTTTGCCATGAAAATTTACCTATCCTAGTTAGAGTGCCTCTCGATATACCTTATAATCAAACCATTGAGCATGCCTCTACTAGTAATCCTAGAATGATCTTGTTGATGTCATATCAAGAGCTTAATATGATTGTCATAGGAAAGTGCCTCATGGAGGACCACTTTATAAAAATACAAGCATAAAAACCTATTTGAATCTAGCATGCAATTTTAATAACATTTCCATGTCAAATGCTCCACTCATAGAATTAGTTCCTTCAATAGGAGTATGATTCAAGTTGATACGCCAATAAAATCTGGGTATAGACCTATTTGTGTAAATCAATTTAGTCAGTGACATGTTCAATGTAACATCTATGGATTAAGTTACTACTACTTCTATGTAAAAAAATGTACTAAACACAATGGATAATACATGAGTGTCTTCCAATCTAGACCAAAGTGGTTTTATTACATCAACAACTAGTATACAATAAGTGCCTTTAGATAATAACATGAGTGATTCATAACAATAGGGGGTAGGAACACCTATATCCCAACCATGATAAACTACCTCTAATCCTCAACCAGTTGCTTCTTTTAGCATGAAATTGCAAGGATTAAGTAATCAAGTGATGATTAGTGATTTACCTCAACAAAATATGTCAAATGTTACTCCACCTCAACAAGTGAAGAATATTATTCCATAATAATAGGCACAATATAGTATAACATCATAGTAGAGGCCTAACAATCTACCACCTCAATAGGGGTAACAAATGTTCCACCTTGACAGGTAGTGACAAGTATACCTCAACAATCCCAAACCAACATGCCTTTATAACCATAAATGTTTTTTAATAAAAAATGTATGTCTATTGGTCAAAGATAAATTCCAAACACTCTTCAAGAATATAGTTCATAATAGGTGTTCACACAAATAAGAGGTACTACTATCCAATAAGTACTAATTAGTAAATAATTTCCTTTCACTCAACATGTGTCATAAATCCAATGACAGGGCCTTAGTTCACAACAAGTTCCCCTTATTCAGCCAAGTTTTACTAGTAAAAAATAAGTACCTACTCAACATAAATAGGAACAATACTTTACCCCAAGCTATATCCTCCCATCATAACTATAATTTACTCCAAACTAGGCCTATATACCAAATCCAAATCTAAATATTATACCACAACATGTGTAATTTCAACAACTGTATTCCAATATATAGATGCATATTCCTGGTTGGTTCACTCATCAAACCAACATTACACAAAAAGCCATGCCTCCATTATAACTTGGTCAAGTTATTCCATGTTTGACTGCACAACTTCCACCTTAGGCCAATGTTACATCTAGTTTCTTAGCACAAGAACTACAACAAATGAAGGATGCCATTATTTCCATTAAAATAGAAAAATAAACCAAGAAGTTCAAGTTAGATGACATATGTTCCTACCCATTTAACATGGAGTGTCTGTAGATACCATTTCTTCAAAGGTATGAACCACTGAAATTTGATAAATACAAGGGTAAATGAGACTGTAAGGCCTATTTGATAGAATTCTTTGTTAGTTGTCAATTAGTGGATTAAAATGACATTTATTTACTCCTCTTATTTCCTCAAAGTATATTAGGATAGGATTTAGAGTGGTTCCTAAAATTTCCAAAGAATTTCATATCTAATTTAGATGACCTCTCAGACAAACTTGTGTAGTATTTATCCTATAATCTCAAATATGAGATTTCATTAGTATATTTGACTCAAGCCAAGAAAAAAGTTGGTGAAAGATTTATAAAATATCTAAAAATATTCATAGCACTTTATATTCACTTCACCCACAACTTACTAGATAAAAAATTAGCCACTATGTTTACTAAATTTTTTCATAGTGAGATATCCTATCATTTTGAATTTTAGTGTGTAAATACCTTCAAAGAGATCATCGATAAATGTTTGCTAATTAAAAAGGCCCTTATTAAAAAAGGGATTTTTAATCTAACCTCATCAAACTAAAACTAGAGCATAAACAAAAATTATAACCAAAACCAAGTCCAAGCACAAGTGTTATCACTAGCCCAAGCTAGTAATTATGAAAAATCCAAGAAATTCAACTGTAATAAAAATGTTGTTAGAAATGAAGTAACTAAGTTGCATTATGTCCAAATGGTGAAAACACCATCTACTCAACCAAAACCACAAGTTCAACTTAATCCTCATTAATAATCCATTTAATAATCATAACCTTCACAACAACCTAGAGCAACTTAAAAAATGCAATAACCATACCTTTGAAAACCCCTCCTCTAAGAAGAAATGCTCTTACTCATTGAGTCTTTAGTGATCTTGGAGAGCCTATATAGGTCATGTTTCATAAGCTATCCACTGTTAACATGATTAGTTTCCCAATTTTGAAGCATTATCTTGAGGGTATTTCATATCCAAACTGGTATAGAGAGAATGAGTTATGTGAATACCATCGTGTTCATGGACACAATCTATGCCATTGTGTGCAGATCAAACGCTTCATTGAAAATATTTTGGAAAATAGAGAGATTACATTGGATAATATAGCTTATACATCCAATCATAACCTGAGTATCTACCAAAACCCTTTTCTATAACATAATAATAGTAATAATAATCAATAATAATAACAATAAAGGCCATACCAATAACAACAACAATATCAACAACCATGACAATAACAATAATACCAGCAATAATAATAAAAACATCTACCAAATAGAAGGAACTAAGGCTAGAATGATTCAAATACCCAACATACTTACCATGTAGTTTGCCATGAATACACTAAAGTTGTAGGTTATATTATAGGAGGTCACATTTACACCATCATCATTAATCCTAGACTAAGTGCTAACATAATAGGACCATTACTAACCAATTCCAATTAATCCACTTATGCTAGTAATCCTTCCTTGACCTAAAACTACAAATAGGTGAACCAAAAACTAAGGATTATTATTTTGGGACCTTATATCGAAACTCATCATTACCCTATGACCACAAATAAGTGCACCAAAAATTGAGACTTATCCTATCTGCCCCCCCTCAACCATCATTTTATAGAAACAACGGACCTATATCTAATCCTAATTGTGCAATCAAAACTTGATGGTTAAATATTACCATTATCATCCCACAACCATCCACCACCAAACCCATTCAACCTACCATCTTGGTTAAGAATAAGCCATATACCATTGTGAAGGAAAAAATGTTTGACATTGTGGAATGAATTTAGAATATGCCTGCACAAATATCCATTTTGGATTTGTTTCATAGATCTACTATCAAAAGAACATATTAATAGAATTCCTAGGCCAAACCCAAGTTCCAAATGACATAATCCTAGATAAATTCCAAAATTTGGCTGGACATCTATCCTTAAGCCAACAACTAACCTTCGAACAAAGTGATATGTCATTCCTTGGCCCTCTCCACAATAATCCATTGTACATTAAGTTGTCATCACACAACACAAAGTGAAATGTGTTCTCATAGATAATGGGTTAGACTTGAATATTGTGTCTCTAAATCCCATCAAGCATTTCAGATATAAAATAGTTGATATAAATCCAAAGACAATCACTATCAAGGCCTATGATAACAAATAAAAGGAATCACAAGCAATAATAAGCTTTTTATTTATCATTAGGCCCTTGACCCATGACACACTTTTCCATGTGCTAGACCTAGACCTATATTACAATTTATTTTTAGGTAGACCTTAGATATATTAAATTCATGCAATCCCTTCAACATTACACCAGTGTCTCAAGTTCTCACATTTAGGAATGAAAGTCACCATCAAAGGAGATTTGTATCCCTATGAACATTGCACACATTTAGAGGTAGAGTATGAAATATATAACTACCATTTTATCTTAGATATAGTTCCCCAAAAGGATAAAGGTAAATAAATATTTATTAAGTTACTAGAGGCTAATTTCATCGACCTAAATAGACTTGATTCATCTTCCCATATGCCACCACATGAAATGTCTAATCATTTTACCATCTTGACCAATGGCCCTAGAGAGTATTTGACTAATGCCACAATTCACATTTCCAAGATTCCAAATAAAACCAAGTCCTATGGAAGACCTAAAGCCAAGCCACCTTGCATAAATGGAAATGAAAAGGAAAGGCCAAACTTTATAGTCCAACTCCTTTCATTTTCACATCGGCCACTAGCCAAGAAGAGGACTCACTTGCTAATGGTGAATCTTGGTTATACCATGACAAATTGGTTGATTGTTAAAAAAATTCCAAATATCATATTCCTAATAGGATCATGGAAAACCAATCCTATGAAGGATGGCCTTGAGTAAAATCAATAGGGTACTCTTGAGCCAATTTATATAACTCAGTATAAAGGAACCTATGGTCTTGGATTTGAACTGCTTGGGGGTGACCCCATGTATCTTATTCATGTTCTAATACTAATGTCTAGTGATGAAAATTTTAGCATTGATGTATTGTCTAACCATAAATTTTGTGGAGACCTTGCCAATACCAATATATTTGACCCATATGCCATTTGTACGGTTACCATAGTTATTCATAATAATATGCTTCCTTTAAATCACCCTCAACTTATAGCTTAGGACCAACAAGAATCTATAGTGCCTATAGAAAATTTTGAGAACGATGAGGCCTTTTGTGATTTTATAGGCCTAAATACAATGTTTCATTGGAAGAACATAAACAATGATTCTTTATCAAATTGAATCCTATAGCCTATTTTGGAGAATGAGTGAACACCCTTAGTGATAAACAAACAAATAAAACATTGAGGTCTCAAAGTGAAAACCTCTTTGAGGCCCTTTTAGACTAGAGTAAAAGTAAAGAGAATGTCTAGTCTTCTGTTGAAAACCTATTTAAGGCACCATTATATGGGCATGTTAATCTTTCCTCAAACATGGCTTAGGAAACCACCAATGATGAACTTGATTTTGGGTCCAAATTCAATTATAAATAACATCATGCTTTTGATCAAATTATTTAAGAATTTGCAACATAGTTTGTAACATGGTCATCCCTACCATTGGGAGATTCCAATTTGTCTTATTTAGGAGAACTTCAAGAAACATTCTAAATAGAGGATTTTATATCTTTAGGATAATTCAAATCATTTCCAACCATTTTGGAGTATGGTTTGACTTTCTTCATAGAAGACACTACAGAAGTCAACATTAAGACTTCAAATAACCCAAAATGGATCAAATTAGGTGCATCCCTCAGAGGAAGAATGTGAAGTTTTTAAAGTCCTTATAAGGGAATTTGTTGACATCTTTGATTTGGATTATTCATACATACCAAGTTTGAACCTTGATTTGGTTGTACACCACCGTGTTATACATCTTGATGCCAAGCCTGTGAAATAAAAATTATGCAAGATGCATCTTTACATTACTATATTAGTAAAGAAAGAATTTAAAAAAATCTTATAAATGATATGTACCTGACTGATTGACTAATTTTAATGGATGTCAAATGTTCTACCAGTTAACAAGAAGCCAAAAAGAATAAGAATTTGTACTAATTTTAGAGATATAAACAAAGCCTACCCCAAGGATAACTTTCCTCTATCAAAAATTTACATGATAGTTTACTTCAAAATGGGGAATGAAATGCTTTCACTTATGAATGGATTTTTAGGATACAACCAAATCCAAATTACACTAGAAGACTAACATAAGACAACATTCACCACTCTATGGGGAATATTTTGTTATCAGGGTATGCCATTTGGTCTCAAAAATGTTGGGGCCACATACCAAAGATCCATGAACATCATATTTCATGATATGATGAATGACATTATTGAAGATGATGCTGATGATATATTAGGTAAATCAAAGACTTGAGTCGATCATATAGCCACACTAAAATGAATATTTGAGAGGCTTCATGAATACAAAGTCAAATTTAATCCTAAGAAGTATGACTTTGGTGTTACTTCAAGCAAACTATTAGGCTTCATTATCTCTCATAGAGGTATTGAAGTTGATCTAGCCAAATTACAAGCCATTATTGAGATGCTACCACCTTCTAATTTGAAATAACTTTGTAGTTTGTAAGGAAAGATCCAATCTATCTAACACTTTATTTATCATTTGGCCAAAAAATTCCATTGATTTACACACTTATTGAAGAAGGGTGTCACATTTCATTGGCATGAAGAATTCCATAAATCCTTCCAACACGTAAAGGACTATCTTTCCAATCTAGTTATTTTATCACCACCTATTCTAGGAAAGTCATTATTACTATACCTATCCATAATCAAGAAATCACTAGGGGAAATTATAAATTATTATGATGAAAATGAAAAAGAGCATTCCATGTACTATCTAAGATGTACACTAGTTACATATGAACATAATTGTACACCTATTGAAAAAGTTTATTTAGATATGATCTTTGTAGCATAGAAACTAAAACATTCATGCTTAACAACAAGACCATGGTTATTTCCAAAGTAGATTCAATCAAGTATCTACTATCCAAGATATCCTTACAAGGATGCATGGGTGAATCGGTCATGTTTCTGAGCAAGTTTGAGATAGAACACATCAACCAGAAAGCTATCAAGGGATAGGTACTTGTAGATCAACTTGATGAAGCTCCCCTTGTAGATACAAAACTAATAAATTTTACATTCTTAGATGAGTCCATCATGCACATAATTGAAAAAAATCCTAAGGATAAACATTAGAATCTGTACTTTGATGGATCATTCACATCACATGGATCAGGGCCAAGTCTACTATTTATCACAACATAAAGGGATCTTATCCCTAAATCATTCCATATTAGCTTTCCTTTTACTAATAACATGGTTGAATATGAATCACTAATTATAAGGCTTCATAAATATGTAAAATGGAATATTTAACATCAAACATTTTATGCTAATTCTCAATTAATCATCAATAAGGTTACACACCACTTTTAAACCAAATATGACAAGCTGATACCATACAAAGCCATAATCGACACTCTTAAGAAATATATTATTGATATACAGTTTGAACACATACCAAGGTCTAATAATAGGACAATGGATGATATGGCCACCATAGGCTCTTTGATTCATCACACAGATAAGGAAATAGAATATCAATTCCTCATTGAAAATCTTCTAGCACCTATTTATGAACCTTCAACTATCACAATGATCTGTGATATTATTGGTGTTAGCTTTATATGGTATTAAAACCTCTTTACTTATCTTCATGACCATATCATTCCACCAAACATATCATACGAACAATGAAATTCCTTTACCCACTAATTCTCATTCTACACCTTACTTGGCCTAACCCTTTACTACTACAACTTTGATGGAACTCTACTTCATTGTTTAAATTCTATAGAAGTAAAATTATAATTATGGGAAGTTCATGGAGTATGTGGAACCCACACAAGTGGGACTATCCTAACCAAAACTCTCCTACATATCAACTATTATTGGCCATCTATGGATGTAAATGCAGCTGCTTACATCAAAAGGTGCAATAAATGTCACTAGCATGCCAATCTAATTCATGCCCTAAATAAAACACTAAAACCAATGCTTACCCATATCCATTTGATACTTGGGGATTAGATCTCATAGAGAATATTAACCTTACCTCATTTGATGGCCATAAACACATCCTTACCACTATCAAATATTTCACTAAGTGGGTTGAAGCATACCCCTCATGTGACTAGAAAATAGATTTCCAAGTTTATCTTTAGCCATCTCATCAGTAGCTATGGTATCCCATCTAACATTATATCTTATAATGGTGGATCATTTAAAAATAAGGATGTCAACATGCTTTGTGCTGAGTACAATATCACCCAACATTTTTCTACTACTTATTACCCATAAGGTAATGGCTAGACAAAAACATCCAATAAAACCATTATGAATATCCTTAAAAATATTTTCAATGATGTTGGTCATGATTGACACCTCAAAATATTTCATGCCCTCTAGGTATACCACACTAATTACCATACCATAACAAGAGCCACTCCATATTCCCTAGTATATATCACTAAGTCCTTTCTTTTGATTGAGGTTAAGTTATCTTCTCTGTCTATCTTGTTAAACATATCTTGGATTATGAATATTATAGAGTAGCTCACCTATAAGAGCTAGATTTATTTGATGAAAAATGCATGGAATCTATCAAAAAACTTCAAGCATACTATAACCAATTTTAGGGACATTATAACTGATGAGTCAAACATAGAGAGTTTGATCTTGGCGATCTTGTTCTCAAAGAAAACAAAAAGAATACCATGGATGAGAAGAAGAAGAATGGTAAGTTAAAACCCAACTGGATAGGCCCCTATGTCATTGTTACAAATTATGGCTCTAAAGCATACATGCTCACTACACCAGATAAAGATGAACTTGATGAGCCAATAAATAGTATACACTTCAATCATTACTTCACTTTAGAGACCTAAAGTGTTATATATGAGGCACATTTCCATTATATCATCATATTATGATATCCTTTATTCCATACCCTATACCATTCTACCATATCTTTCTTTTTGACCATAGTGTTTTTACCCTCCCTACCCAACCCCTTTGACCTTGGTTCCATTCCATTAGTTATTAGGGTGCCTTATATGAGGGGATTCAAATTAAGTTCCAGAAATTGATTTAGTATTATAGACAAAGACCATATTTCATATTGATATGACAATGGTTTAGTAGTTTCATCCTTCATTTCTTTTTTCATTTCATTACGAGTTTTATTGATTATAATCGCATTTGGGTAAATTAGTGTTTCACTCTATGATACTAATTATAACTACCTTCGGGAAAATTAGTATCATTGAAATATGTTGTTTCCTAATTATAGTTACCTATGGGCAGATTAGGAACAACATCTTTATCATGACTTAGATTCCCACCTTGCCATTCCTATGCCATATTGTGGCATTTTCCTAATTTTCAAACTTGTTATTACCTAGTCAAATTTCTTCATTGTAAGGAGGAACTACAGTGACTTGAGGTACTAATGGGACTATGTAGGCAATACTTGATTCATGTTAAGGTTAACTCACTCAACATTTTCCATGCTCTCACTATTTTTGAACAATTTATAGTTTGAATGCTCTCATCATTTTTCAAGCTGGACCATTTAGTATATCATCATTCTTAATCGAGTTGAGATGCTTAGAAAAATATAAAAACATTTAAAAACAATCTAGAAAATTTGAAAAATTACCAAATCAACCACTTCTTTGCCTTAAGGATTTTGGGATCCCTAGTTAATTCATAATAAACCACTTGTCCTTTAGTTTCCCCATCGTTGTTAGCCCCTAAGCCTTATGATCTCACCATTTTATGAGTTTTCATATTGCAAATTATGTATTCCACTTTGATACATTAATGACCACTACACTTTACCTCATGCTCTCACCATTTTGTGAGACCATTCCCATATTTATTCTATAACATAATATTTTTTTCTTTCTCATCATTTTATTCTATCCCATATCTTGGGAGAAATACATTTGGCCTGAAGTTTATGATGGATCTTAAATCCATTAAACTATGTAGGCAACATCCACTTTCCTAGTTCATCTAGAGTCATCTCAGCTACCCCTTCCTTTTTTCTATTCCCTCCCATTTTGTTTTTTTGTTTTGTTGTCTCTTCTAACCTTAGGAAAATGTTTATCATCTTGCTTGTTATTTTTTTATGCTAACATTATGATCAAACATTGTTCGTCTTTATGTCATTTTATTTTCATTGTGTTATTTTATCTTTCTTTCTACTTTTTTGGTGTTTTATCTTCTTATTTGTTTGCTTATTTGCCCATTTGTTTGTTTTAATTATTGTGCCTTGACTTAGTATACTTGTGTTCATTGGGTGATTCAAATGTGCATTATACTTAAGTCTATCCATATTCATATGTCAAAATTTTCATCATGGTTTTTATCATTGGTGTATTATTTTAAACTATTTATTGGATTACGTGTCAATCCTTATGCATATTTTAGCTAAGTTATCATGATTTTATACCATGATACATACTGTCATGTGCTAAATCAAAAATCTTCTCAAGAAATCTTACAAGCAATGAGGCTGTGGTACTTCTCCTTGGTTACTTGATAAATTTTTGATCTATCCAATTCAATTCCCAAATATAGAATAATTAAATCATGAATTTTTTTATTCCTTGCTAGTTAGGATGAGAATATCCATACTAGTAGGTTACCAAAATTCATCTTTATCCTCTGTACTAGCTTACTCTTTCTCTGTGAATATGGATTCAATATGTAATCCCACTTTTCTAATTTTCCATATTATCCCAATTGCCATGCCAATGATTATAACTGCCTTTGGGCAAATCATTTTTTTGATTAATCAGGTTAATGATTATAACTACCTTTGGGCAAATCATTCTCTATCCATCTAACTGGGGCATGTTTAAATCCTACCAATGATTATAATCCCCTATGGGAAAATCATTGTTTTCCTTTTAATGATTATAACCAAATTTGGGAAAATCATTATCTTTTTACCATGCTATGCTGATGATTATAACCATCTTTTGGAAAATCATCCTTTTTATCTACCTTTTAAACCCCTTTTTACCTTTATGGTCCCATCATTTTCCTTTTTTTTGAGGTCTCATCATTGACCTTCTTTGTTGACTAATCCCTCAAGGGGGCATCCAAAGCTTATCCATCACTTGTTGGGGCATTAGGAATATAAGAAATTTTCATTATTTTAGAATATTTTACTGTGCTTATATCTAGAAATGCCTTCCAAAATAGGAGTAAACTCTACGTAGACACCCAATTCTAGCCACAACTAGCTTTCAACTAGACTTCAGACTAATTCCTACCAAATATTACAAATTAAGCCTAAGAATCATTAAACATCCCAAATTGGGTCACACATCATTCATCAAAGCTCAAAATCATGTTGAGGAATCCCTATCTGGGGTACTAGCCTATATACAATAATAACCTATCAAAGATTCATCACTAATCACCTTACAACATAACAATTAATAGTTTGGCCTATAAACCCATTAAGTGGGGCACTTAAATAAATTTTGAAAGAGATAAAATTATAATCAAAATCAATCATCTAATTAAATAAGATTAAATGATTAATTAAATTATCCATTTTCAACTAATGAATATCTAAAAATGGAAATTCCAAAAATCAAAATACCAAGCCTTTTAATCATTATCTTTATGAGTTGTCAAGCTCTTCCAAAATATCCCAAAATATCTAATTTGAGAGCCATGCCTGGTAATTAAAAATCATAATTACATGATTTTTTTTTAACTCAACAAGAGTTATCCTCTACTCATCTAGGGTTAATTGCAATCCATTCCATGTTTAAACTTAACCTTAAATCACCTTGGGTGAGAGTTAACTTTTAAGGCTATAAATAAGAGGCCATACCTATTAATATCTAAAGCTCTCTTGGTGTGAAGTTATTATGCCTAAATGTCTTAAAAGATTTTGATAGTGTAGTGTTATAATTCCAATTAGTATACAAAAGCTTCATGTCAATAATGTTACCATGCCCAAATCATAAGCCAATCAATCAAGCCAAGGTGCCAAGGAAAGGTGAAGCCAAAAAAACTCCATTGATGAAGACTTCTTGATGTACAAACTGAGAAAGCAACCTCAATAAGCCATTTGGAGCTCTAATGATGGTAAAAGAATAGTTTATTTTATGTTATAATTATGATTTCATTTGTATGTTTGTTACCTATGCTTTCCCTAGTGTCTAGGCTAGAGGAGTTAGGATTTTAGTGTGTTATTTTGATTTATTTTATTAGACTAACAGAATACTAACCTACCCTCTATTATAATCTTTGTTTATAGTTTCCTCTCACCTTTTTCAACTGAGTTGGTAGGGTTGACTCTTTTTGTAATATTTGATGACTTTTAAACCATTTACCATAAATGCCTTAGGAATTTATTGGTCTGACTCTTTTCTACCCATTGTCCTATTTTATTCTTATTTTACCTAAAAAATTATTAGGGTAATTTTTAGAACCTATATTTTTTGTGACACATATTTTTTTTATACCTAGCTTAATTTCATTGAAATCTACCAATAAAATTGAAATTAATGTAAAACTTACCTGAGTTACATTAGCTATGGATGCTAGGTGTCCTCCATGTTGTAGCTATCATCTCCTAACCATGGTTGCTCTTTGGGCTCAACTAGGTCTCTCAAAGAAGTATTTTCTCATATTAGTAAAAATTACAAATGAATTAATTTTCTCCCTACTTATATTTACTATTCAAAATTATTTACCTATCAATTATTTACCATCAAATTCCATTTTAGGCCATAACCTTGTTTCTACTAGCTCTTTTTTTGAAATGAAAGATGTTTGATAATCCTTATGTCATAAATAATTTAATTACATGTATATTTTGCACAAATTTTGATTTTCACTTATTTTATAGGTTCACCTAATGTTCCTTATATTAGATACATCTACATTTCTCTCATTTCATTTCTCATCTACACCACTAAGGTAAGTAAAGGTATGTATTTTTCAATTCTATCCTTTCATTTATCTTATTTGCTTCTTACTATAATTTACTTGGTTTAGCATTGTGTGTTGTGTTATTTTACTAAAGTGCATCCCATGTTAAAATTGCATGACATGTGATCAAATTTGAGGGGGAATATGTATACATAATGATTTTAAACATTATTAATTACAGATGCTTTCTCTCTTGTAAGGACCAATCATGTCTAAATTTCTCTGAATGCATAGATTAAAGGGTGCATTGATAAAGGGGTGGGTGGACCATTTATGATTCATAATATTATTATTCCCTATACCACCACTTAAAACCAATACAAATCCCTCTTATATATTTCCCTAAGCTTTGAAACCTCCCTTACACACTCCTCAAAGAAATTCACCACCTCAAATAACCCTTAATTAAGCTAAAACCTAGTTTTTCATCCTCTAAAAATAGTTGAATGGGCCTACCCTTTTTTATGAATTGATCAAGTTACGAGACTAAGTCAGCCCAACTTAATTAGTTTGGGACCTAACTACTTTATTTACTAAACAATTGGGTCAATTAGGATGACTTTGTCAGATAAAAATTTAGAAGGGTTTAGAGTTAGATCTATATATATAAACACATCCTTCACCCCATTTTAAGGAGAGAGATAGATAAAATCATTTATTTAAGCATCTAATTAACCACCATTATAATTAAGGAGTCATTGCTTAGGGTTTCATATTTACTTTGGAGAGAAGAATCTTATCTTTTGGGAAAAGTCTTTTGGATGCATAGGAGAAGTCATGTAGCCTAGATCTGACCTATTTTTGTTATCCTTATGAACCACAACAACCTTTTTCAAAGCACCATTGGTCAAGGGATAAATTTAGGCTTGGTGAGTTCATATTTAAGGTAAGTATTCCTAACTCTTACTCCTCTTTTATTAGTATATAGATTTACATAAATTAATTATGAATATATTTTTCTCTATGCATTATGATTAACTCTACATTAAATTTAGTAGAGTTCTTATTTACATGTTTAATTTTATGTTTATTATCCCCAATTTGTGCCACAATATTTGGGAGCACTAGATTAGATTTACTTTACTTTGTTATTTAATTTGTTAGAAACTATATGACCTAGTTAAGCTTTTTGTGTGGTATTTCTTGATTAGAGGTTTTAGGATCCTCTCTAGTGATATTTTATGGTAAGATACCCCATAATTAGGTCTAGAAGATCCATATTGGTCATGACCTCAATTTTCTAAATGTACCAATAAGTGGAAGAGATAGTGTGATTTATCTTCTCTAAGCTAGGATTGATTTTTAGATCAATTTCACTTTATCTTGTTATACAGTATCCGTTTAATGCTCTGGACCAATCTCTATTGAGAAGTATACCATATGAATATGGTATATCCACCACCTAAACATCTATAAATTTTTTCACTCTTGGATGAAAATGCAATTACATGTGAATTTGGTTCAGTTAAATGACTACCTTGGCTTCTGACTTATCCAACTAAACTACCTTCCTATTTGATTTAGTAGGGGTCTAACCCAACTTATGGAAAACCATGTAAGGCATCACATTTACTAAAACACCTAAATCCACTAGAAAATTTTGAATTAGTAGGATAAAAGGAGTTTTAATCTTCTCTTTATATAAAAAAACATGTGCATCATCTAATCTATTAGTTTCTTTCCCTTTAGGAGTAGATAAATATTTAAAAAAAATCCTTTTGATTAGAGATCTAGGGTAAATCAAATTTTGTTATATTAGCCTTAGTTTTATTTAGGTCATCAATGATATTGTATCCAAGTTTACTTTATTCCAAGGGTTTATCAACTTGTGGGGGTGTAACATTTTTATTTGGTTGATAAGATATGGTAGGACCTTTAGGTAGAAATAGACTGTTTCTTGAATTATAATTAGACATAACTTGATTGTTGTTGGGAGGAGTTGATGTTGTTATTAGATTATTAAAATTAGTCCTCAATGTTTAATTATTTCCTATTTGAGACTGCTTAAAATCATGAAATTGATCCAAGTTGTATTTACACTTATTGTGAATTTCATATGGGAATTCACACATTTAAAAGACCAAAGTCATACCTAGAGTCCATCCACTTTGATATGAGTTGTTATCGGATGTGGGCACTATTTCAAGGTTATCCATCTCTTTCTAGAAGATGTCCAAGGCTAATATAAAGTCAACACAATATGTTTCAACATGGTCTGCTATGTTATAAAACCTACACTAGGTGGGTAATGCCAAATTATCTAAGTTTATGGAGCTTGAATCATTTTTTTAATTTTTATTATTGTTAGAAAGTGGACTAGGCACATTCCCATTTTTAATCCTAGTGTTCCATTGGTGATTGGTTCTATGAAATTTGAAGTTTCTATTTTGAGGTAGGTTATTTACAACTTGATTATTATTTTGAGGTAATTGTTTCCACAAATTAACCATGCCATTGGTCAACCATTGAACCATTTGCTAAAAAATATCCACTTTTTGGTCCACATTAGCACTCTGGGTATTTCTTGCTTGTGGTAATGGGTTGACCATAGGAACTAAAACATTCAGGAATGTGGGAAAGAAAATACATTTGGTTTGTGGGAAATGTTAGCATGGATTTGATTGTTTAGAAATGATGGACCATACTATTGGTTACTTTTTAGAGTAACATAACTACTTGTGTTAGGCATGGTAGAATTTTTGTTATAGGCCATAGGGACAATTTTGTTGATTTTTCACTTGAGGCAACATGTTGTTCAGAGGTATGAATTTTTGATTATTAGGCATGTAATTTAAGGGTGTTAGTTTATAACCCTAATTTTAGATTGAATACATGTCCCCTAGGATTTTATTTATGAATGGTGTATTGTTCATAGGTGATTGATTTATCAGGGGGATTTGGTTATACATACTCAACTGACCTAATGAAGGCAATGAATTAATACCATATCCTTGTGGTATAATTTTTTGTTCAATCATAATGGCTTCATGATACACCAATGACATGGTTTCAAGTGTTGTGGGAGTGATTTGGACAAATGTGGAGGTCATTGGGTCCAAATATCTTAGGTAGGTATGTCTGATAACCACCTTTTTTATGTGTATGGGTTTTTCAACCACTTATAAAGCTTATGGAAACATGCATTAAAAATTCTCATTGGTTTGTTTATTTCCCTATGTGATATGGAAAATTGGTGATATAAAAAAAAGGTCAATAATCTTGAAAATGATTAATGAAAATAGTTTCTAGGTCATTTTAAGAGGTTATGGACCCATCTAGAAATCTAGGATACTAGTCATAGGCCATTTCATCCAAGGTATAAGGGAATAACCAAAAAGCCATTTACTCATGTTGGTTTTGGGTTTTGATAATGAAATATTTAAATACTTGAATATAGTTTTTAATAGTGTAAATTATGTAGACACCTAAAATTGGCCATTAATGGATTTAGATTGGACTTCAAATTGATTATTACCAACCTTTGCAAATTAAGCCTAGGAGTCATTGAATGTCCTAATTTTGATTGTGCATCATTTATAAAATCTCAAAATCTTATTGAGACATCCCTAATTGGGTTATCCTAATATAAGCAAAAAAAACCTCTCATAGCTTCATCTCTAATCATCTTGTTGCATCATAACATGTGATTTGGTCTATAGACCTATTAAATTGGGCACATGAACATAAAATCAAATATTGAAAATGATAAAAGCCTAAACATATTTAATTAAAAATCAAAACCTAATTAAATGCCTAGTATAATTATCCATGTGTAATTAATGAATTGATAAAAAAGGAAATTCAAAAATATTAAATATCCTAGCTTTTCATGATTACCTTTTGTGACTTGTCAAGCCTTTAAAAATATCTCAAAATACCTCACCCATGCCCATTCATTGAAAATGATTAATTATTGACACCTTTTAACTCTAATTGGGTTAATTAACTCACTTAGGTTAGGTTTGAACCCATTCCATGTTTAAACTAAACTTTAACTCATCTTGGGTTGGGGTTAGTTCTTAAGTTGATAAATACATGGCATTATCTATTGAAAAGAGAGATTGGAAATTATAAAATTATAATGCAGGTTTTGTAGCATGATTCACATCAATAATTTTATAATGCCAAAATATTGAGCCAATACCCAAAGAAATCACAAGCCATATCAAGCCATAAGCCAACAGTGCCAAGGAGAGAAGGAACAACGAAAACTCCATTACCAAAGACTCTTTGAGCATAAATTAAGAAAGCCACAAAATGAATCATTTGGGGCTCTCAAAGAAAGTAAAGATGTTATTGACATTTTAGTTTAGGTTTTCAAGTGTCTGTTGTCCATTATACTCCCCCTAAGTTCTAGGCTTAGAGATATTAGCATGTTAGTGTGTTGATTTCATTATTTTGAGAAACTAACACTTGATCTAACTTCATCTCTATTTTCAAATTCCTATGATAAAAAATGGTACACCTAATGGGAACTAAAGCATCCCATGTACCAAAGAGACTAAGATGCAACTCCAATATTTTCAAATGAATGCTTGAATATCTTTAAAATTGGAGTTTTATCTTTGTTTTTACCATGTTTTATTTTTGTGTTAACTCAGATTTACACAGAGACTGACATCTATTTTACATAACCAACATCAGTTTTACCTAACCGATATTGGTTGTAGATAACCATCATAAGTTAGGGTGTAGGGTAAGACACAATTTAAAAACTTTGATTTTGAATCTTTTGAACATTCCTAGTTGATATTTCTTGGTTTCACTGACTTATATTTCCCATGACTAATAATTGTATTGTAGGTTTTGTGGAGTTTTTATCATATTTTGAGATAATAAACATTTTTCACATCATTTTGGTTTTGCCTTTGCGTTCATAAGTAGCCAATATCAGTATTGATAGATTGACATCAATTCATTTCCAACTGGCATTAGTCTCCTTATAACTGGCATCGATCATAGGTGACTGATATCGATCTTTGTGTAAAAAAATATAGAGAAACCTAAGAGCTATAATTTCAAAACTTGTTTACTCATCCATAATTGTGATTCAAAGCATAAAGAAACACTCTAAGTTTTACAAGGCCAAGGTGGGAATAGGACATAAAATTTCAAGTTTAAACTCTTGAACACTTCATTTTAGTGCCTAAAAAGAATGGTTAAGTCTTGAACATTGGATTTTAGTGCTTAAAAGGAACCTAGGTGATTTGTGTTAAATTATTTTACAAATTTTCTTGCATGATTTGTACTTCAACCAAGGGACCAAAAAATTTATCAAAACATTTAATTTGGTGCATAAAATTAACATTCACTTAGATTATAATTTCTTGAAAGTGTTTATTACTTGTGTATTTTTTTGTAAAATGAATAGTGCATGTATGCTCTCACCCTATCTCCTATAGGCAACTTGGGTGACCAAAAGTCCCTTTTCACTTATAATTTATGCATAGTCCAAGGTGTGGAAAGAATTTTATCTAGGCTCTCCCCAAAACCCATATGGTTTGGGTGATGTAAAAGTAACCTCTAAAGTCTTTTCACCTAGTTTTATTTTTATACAACTTAGTTTGTGAAGGGGAGTTCATAGCTTCTTCATGAGTTCTTTAAGGAAGATTTGACCTGGGGTTTCATCTCTCAACATTTTTTTAACCCCACTCCATATTAGGGTATATAAATCAAGGTACATATACTATAAGATTCAGGAGGTTGAGTGGCTAACCTCTCCCTTCATAACTAAAACTTGAGTCAGGTCTAGTTAACTAAGAGATTCCACTAATTAGTACATAGATGGAATCACTATGAAAAGGAATAAACCCTTACATCAGTATGAACTCAATTGGCATGAGGCATATCTAGTATTATCCATGCTTGGGATCATTTAGACAGTTAAAAACTTTAAGTTTTAGATAAACCCCACTTGCCATAGACATATTGTTGATGTAGGGCGAGTAGCCTAAAGGTCCATATCACCATACAAAATCTTGGGAGAAGGGGGGTGTAAAAATCCTAATACTTCATGCACTTTTATTTTTGGATTAACACTTTAAATACTCCCAAAATTATGTATATAAATGTATTTCAATGATACAATGCAACCTTGTCAATTTAAGGCTTAAGATGATTTACTTCATTATATTTGGTCTTTTTTCTTTATTACTTGGTTTTTGAGTCTAAATCTATTTGTTTGTTTTCCCACATCAAAACAAGTATTGTGTCCACATTAATCTATTATTTGAGGAGGCATTATGTCATATTTTTGACACCTTATTTTTACCTTAGTATTTTTTTGAAAACATTATGTGTGTCACTTGATTGAAAAGGGTAACATTACGCTGCCCAATTCATTTCAAGTTTTGTGCCTTAGAGTCTTGAAACTAACCATTGATTACATATTTAGAGTGTGATAATGTCATTATGATGCTCAATTATTTTCATAGACTTGTTTTCATTATTTCCAAAAATCCATTTTTGAAACCAAGTCACGTGTTTCTTTTAGATCTTTATCTAGTGCTGCTATGCCATTCACCTTTGTCTAGCTTGTTTGGTTAAAGAATCCTAGTTTCCTAAGTTGAGTTTTTAATTAACCTTGACAAGTTCAAATCTAAAAAATGATTGATTTCTATTTATGCCTTATCTAATTAGGTACTAGGCATATATCTTTATCTCTTGGGTTGCGTAACTTAGGTTAATTATTTACCCAAATTCAAAAACTATTTGTTTGTGACTTTATCTAGGACAAAATAGTCTATCTACAAATGCCTTTTGTTTCATGCCTTATACCAATTTGATCAAGTTCATGTCTAAATTCAAGTGCCTATTCTATGCCAAAGCATTCAAGTTTATTAGATTAAATCATAATTTTGTTTAAAGTCTATATTTTGATGCTACAATCAGCCAAAATTCCTAGCACATGCCTTTGTTTGAGCGTAGCTTTTAACATCGCGTTTAGCCAAAAGACCTTGCAACCTTTATTTTCCTATATTAGACCTATTTGGAAAATTTTGAACCTAAATTTTGGAATTCAAATTTTAGTTAAACCACTTGTCCTTGTTTATGTGAGACATTTAATATTAGACATTTGATGTTATACTATTTTTTACCAAGTTTTGTCACAAAACATTTTGGAGATACAAGTCCTTCCCTTTGACCAAGTTAGATTGATTTCAATCTTTTTGTATTTTTATACATTAAACTCTAGTATCTTTTATTGCAAAGCATTCACCACTGATTTGATTATGTCTCACTATACTCATAATAGAGCCATTTACAATCTAGGGTATAGTAACATGGTCATACAAGAAGACTTTGTTCAAGACCCCTATAGAGATGATGTTGTTTATGAGTTGAATCCTTAACCACCTTATAAAAATAAAATGAGAGAACAAAGCCAAGATCATCTATCCCATTATTTGGTCAAAATGCCTCCATAATCAGAGTAGGACCAAGAACAAATGACACAATCCCTAGCGAGTGTACCTTAAATTATAGAACAAGTCCAATAGCAACCTTACTACATTACAATGCCATCATCCTATGACCCTTATTTATTTAATTATCACTTGATTGTAAATAAGGATGAAGTCTTAATAAAATCCATAGAGGTAGAGGCTAAGTTTATGGTAGAAATCCCCAACAAAAATTTTCCAAGTTTAATAAGAGGGCCTTACAACATGTGTTATAATCAAAACACTGAATATGCCTCTTCTAGAAATCCTCACACTATAGTGTCAATGCCATATCAGGACCCTCATATTATTGTCATAGGAAAAGGCCTCATAGAGGATAACTTCATACATATGTAAACAACATGCTATACTTATTTAAACTTAGTGTATAACTTTAATAACATGACTATGTCAAATGCTCCTCTTATTGAGCTCGCTCCTTCAACAAGAGTCTTAATCAAATGGAAAGGACAAGAGAATTAGGTTATAGACCCATTAATGAAAATCAATTAAATGAGAAACCTATTTAATACCCCAAATATTGAAGAAGTGTCTTCTAATTCTACATAGAATGGTGAGCCAAACATAGTGAACAATAGACAAGTATCATCCAATCAAGACTAAAGTGGTGTAAACACACAAACACATAGTCCAAAACAAAATGCGACTTTAATTAGTAGCATGAGTGGTTCAAAAATATATGGGGCAAGAGATTATACTTCCCAACCTCAAAAAAATACCTCTCATCTTCAGCTAACTACTTCTTTGAGTAGCCAACCTCAAGGATTAAGTAGTCAAGAAACAACCAGTGTCACGCCTCAACAAAATGTGATGAATGTTACTTCCAAACAAAAGGTGACAACTAAAATTCCAAAACAATAAGCACCATCCAATATACCCACATAGTAGAGGCAAAAAATTCTACCACCTCAACAGGGGAAACAATGTTCTACCTCACTAGGTAGTGACACACATACCTCTATAGTCATAAAATAACATACCAATACAATCACAAACAATTTATAATCAAAAAATTAAAAATATCGGTCAGTGATAAATGTTGAACCTTCAACATGAATCTAATTCCCAATAAGGATTCACATAACTAAGAGGTTCCAATGTTCCACAAGTACTAATTAGGCAACAATTGCCTTTTGATCCTAATGTGCCGCAAGTTCAATGACAGGGCCTTGGTTCATAAGTTCCCCTCAATTAGAAATGTTTGACTAGTCAACAATTAGTCCCTAATAAACCTCAACAAGCACAGTACTCTCCCAACCATATCCTTCCATCTTAATCATAATTTCCCCAAAACTAGGCTTACATACTCAATCCTAGCCAAAATATTTCACCACAATAAATAAAATCCTAATAATTACATCCTAATCTATGCATGAATATTCATAGTCAATTCATGAACCAAACCAAAATTCCCTAACACATGTCTCCACTATACCCTGGTCAAAGTAATCCACTTGTGATTACTTAGCCTCCACCTCAGGCCAATGTTCCCTCAAGTTTCTTGGCCCAAAAAATGTAACAAATGAAGGATGTAATTACCACCAGCCAAACTGGGAAACAGACCAAAAATTTCATGTTGGATGATGTGTGTTACTACCTTTTCAACATGGAGTATCTAAAAATACCATTTCCTCAGGGTATGAACCACCAAAATTTGACAAATACAAGGGGAAAGGAGACCCCAAGGCTCACTTAATGGAAATATTTGTTTCTTGCAAACTAATGGCTTAAAATGACATATAATTCTTACTATCATTTCTAAGGAGCCTAGCAGGACAAACATTAGAGTGCTTTTTGAAATTGCCCAAGAATTTAGTTTCTAATTTTGATGATCTTTAAAAAAAGTTTATGTAACACTTTTCCTACAATATTGAGCATGATATTTCATTGGTAGAATTGAAATAATCCAAATAGAAGGCCGGTGAAAGATTCATAAGTTATCTATAATGATGGAGATCCCTTGCCAGCAGATTCACCCATAGTTTACCAAATAAACAACTAGCTATTGTGTTCACCAAAAATTTGCATAGTGAAATATCTTACCATCTAGAGCTGTAGTGTGCACATAATTTTAAGGAAATAATTGATAAATGTTTGTTGATTAAAATAATCCTTATTAACAAATGGATCATTAAACTTACCTCATCACATCAAAACTAGAACCAAAACTAAAACAATGGCCAAAATTAGAACCAAGTCTAAGCACAAGTATCATAACCAACACATGCTAGTAATTATGAAAATTCTAATCTATTCAATAGAAATAATAATGTTATGGGAAATGGAGTAACTAAGCCATGACATGTATAAATGGTGTAAACACCATCTGCTCATCCTACACTACATATGTAAATAAATCTTAGCCAACAACCTCTCCAACAAACATAGTAGAATAGCCTAGTGAAACAAACACAACCATTTCCTTTACAAACTCATCCTCTAAGAGAAATGTGCCTACTCATGATGTCTTTAGTGACCTTAGAGAACCCATTGAATTTTTATTTCAAAATATCACTCCAACTAATCTAATTAGCTATCCTATTTTGAAACACTATCTTAAGGGCATTAACTATCTAGATTGGTACAAGAAAATTTAATTCTACAAGTATCATTGAGTTAATAGACATAATTTGTGAAGTTATGTGCAGATTAAACATTTGATTGAGAATATGTTAGAAAATGGAGATATCACATTAGATCATGGAGCTTCCACATCCAATCAAAACCTCAACATCTAACAAAATCCCTTTCCACAACATAAAAACCAATAACAACAATAATAATGACCAACACAATAACAACAATAGTATCAACAACTGAGATAGAACCAAAGAAATGAATAAAAATAATAAAAAATAAATAACATCAATTGAATGGATGAAACCAAGGCCAAAATGATGCCAATAATCAATAGACCTACCATGTAGTTTCACATGACTACAACAAGGTTATAGGTCATATTATGGGAGGCCACGTTTCTACTATTTCCATCAATCTGAGACCAACTACTAACGAAACAAGACCATTGATAATCAATTCAAACTAATCAACCCATGTTGGAGATCTTTCCTTGACCTAGAATAACATATAGGTGTACCAAGAAGTAGGGAATCCCACTTTTGGACCCTATATCAATAACCCATCATTATCTTGTGACCCTGTATAAGTGGGTAATTGAGACTTATCCTATCTAGTCTCCCACCACCATTATTTGTTAGAAACAATGGTCTTGTATCTAATCTTGATTATGCAATCACAACTTGATAGTAAAATATTACCATACCAGGCCCACAACCAACTACCATTTCAACTATTTAACCAACCGTTCTGGCTTAGAACAAGCCATTTATCACTTTTCAAGAAAAGACGTTTGATATTGTGGAATAATTATAAAAGACACCCACGTAAATGTCTATTTTGGATTTTTTATGTATGTCTATAATCCACAAGAACATCTTGACTAAGTTTCTTGGACAATCCCAAGTTCCCATTGACATATCTCCAAACAAATTTCAAGCTTTGGTTAGACATCTAGCTCCAGGACAATAATTAACCTTTGACAAAAGAAATATGTCATCCCTTGGCCCTCTACATAATAATACATTATACATAAATTTTTTTATAATGTGGTACAAAGTGAAATGTGTCCTTATAGACAATGGATCATGCCTAAATATTGTGTCTCTAAAGCTCATCAAGCTTCTTAGGTATACAACAACTGATCTCCGACCAAAAAATATCACAATCAAAGCCCAAGAGAATATTTGACCCATGATACATTCCACATTTCTAATATTCCATAGAACCCCAAGTCCTTTGGAAGACCAAAATCCAAACCAACTTGCATGGAATGGAAAGAAAAGGGTAAAGATCAATTGTATTATCCAACATCTATCACTTTCATATCAACCACTAGCCAAGAATAAAACCCCCTTGTAGCTGATGAATCTTGCTTATATAATGACAGCCTAGGTGACTGTTACCTAAATGCCAAGTATCTCATTTCAAATAAAATTATGGAGAAGCATGCATACAAAAGAGGAGGCCTTGGGCTAAGTTAATAGGTTCTAATTGAGCCAATTTCTACCTCTTGGTACAAAATAACATATGGTCTTGGATTTAAACCACCTAGGGGTGATCCCATGTACCTTATTTGTGTTCTAATGCCATTGACAAGAGACAATAATGCTGACAATGAAGTAAAGTTTGATCATAGCCATTTTGAAGACCTAGTGAATACTAATTTGTTTAATACTAATACCATTTGTACCCTTAGACCAATTACTCACCAAAATCCATTTACATTATATTACCCTCAACTGATAGACTAGGACCAATAAGAATCAATAGTGTCAGTTGATGAGTTTCATAATGATGAGGCCTTTTATGATTTTATAGGCCTTAAGGATAATGTTTCATTGGGAAACCAAAAACAAGGTTTCTCAATCAAACTAGATCTTATAACCTATTTTAGAGAATGGGTGAACACCCTTAGCCAAAAATAATTAAATTAATCATTGAAGTCCTAAAGTGAAAACCTCTTTGAGGCACTTTTGGACTAATGGAATAGTAAAGAGAAAGGCTAGTCTAGTGGTGAAAACCTATTTTAGGCACCATTAGATGGGGGTGTTCAACCTTCCTCAAACATAGCCTAGGAGACCACCAATGATGAACTTGATTATGGGTCCAAGTTCAGTATTGAATAATAATAGGATTTTGATCAAATCATCCAAGATATTTTAACTATATTTGTCACATGTCCATTCCTACCATTGGGATCTTATGATTCATCATGCCTAAGAGATCTTGAAGAGCTAGTCCTAACAGAGGATTGTACCATTACAAGATAATTTAAATATTTTCTAACCATTCTTAAAGATGGTTCAACACTTATTGTAGAGGACATGACATAAGTTAACATTTGGACTCCAAATGACCCAAAATGGATCAAATTAGGCATGTCCCTCACTAAGGAGGAATATGAAGTCTTTATAACCATGTTAAGGGAGTTTGATGATATATTTGCTTAGGCCTACTCTGACATGCCTGGTTTGGAACCCATCTTGGTTGCACACCACCTTGTGTTACATCCTGATGCCAAACCTATAAATTAAAAATTGTATAAGATGCTTCTTTGCATTATTGTATTAGTCAAGTAAAAGTTAGAAAAACTCTTGGAAGTAAGATGTATTTGATTGATCAACTACTTAGACTAGATCTTGAATGCTGTACCAGTCAACAAAAAGCTATAGGGGATCAAAATATACACTAATTTTAAGAAAATAAATAAAGCCTATCCCAAATATGACTTTACTTAAATTAGAAGGCTGGTGAAATATTCATAAGTTATTTTCAATGATGGAGATCCCTTGCCAGCTGATTCACCATAGTCTACCAAATAAACAACTAGCTATTGTGTTCACCAAAAATTTGCATATTGAGATATCTTACCATCTAGAGCTACAATGTGCACATACTTTTTAGAAAATTTTTGTTGATTAAAATAGCCCTTATTAACAAAGGGATCATTAAACTTAGCTCATCACATCAAAACTAGAACCAAAACCAAAATAATGGACAAAATTAGAACTGAGTCTAAGCACAAGTATTGCAAATAGTACAAGCCAATAATTATGAAAATTATAAGATATTCAATCACAATAAGAATGTTGTGGGAAATAGAGTGACCAATTCATGAAATTTTCAAATGGTGCAAACACCATCTATTCATCCTATACCACATATGAAAATAACTCCTAACCAACAACCTCTCCAACAAACATAACGGAATAGACCAGTGTAACAAACATAATATCCATTCCTTTGAAAACTCCTCCAAGGAGAAATGTGCCTACTCATCATGTCTTTAGTAACCTTGGAGAACCCATTACATTTTTGTTTCAAAAGCTCACCCCAACTAATCTAGTTAACTGGCCTATTTTGAAACACTATCCTGAGGGCATTGACTATCCAGACTGGTAAAAGCAAAATGAATTCTACAAGTATCATCGAGTTAATAGACATAATTTGTGAATTTATGTGTAAATTAAACATTTGATTGAGAATATGTTAGAAAATGGAGAGATCACATTGGATCATGGAGCTTCCACATCCAATTAAAACCTCAACATATATCAAAATCCCTTTTCATAGCATAACAACCAACAACAACAACAATAACGGCCAACAACACAACAACAATAGTATCAAAAGCTAAGATAGAACTAATAAAACCAAAAAAACTAATAATAAAACCAACAACATCAACTGAATAGATGAAACTAAAGCCAAAATGGTGCCAATAATTAATAGACCTACCATGCAGTTAGTTGCACATGACTGCAACAAGGTTGTAGGCCATATTACATGAGGTTGTGTTTCCACTATTTCTATCAATTTGAGACCAAATACCAATGAAACAAGACTATTGCTAATTAATTAAAACCAATCAACCCATGCCAACGATCTTTCCTTGACCTAGAACCACATACAAGTATACCATCAAGCAGGGATTCCCACTTTTGGAGCCTATATCGATAATTCATCATTGGCTCATGAACATGCACAAGTGCATTGGTAACTAAGACTTATCCTATATAGTCCCCCACCACCATTATTTGTTAACAACAATGGTCTTATATCTAATTCTGATTATGTAATCATAACTTGATAGTCAAAGATTACCATACTAAGCCCACAACCATCTACCACTTCACCTATTTAACCAACCATTTTGGCTTAGAACAAGCCATTTACCACTATGTAAGAAAAGATGTTTGACATTGTGGAACAATTGCTAAAGACACCCACACAAATATCTATTTTGGATTTTTAATGTACATCTATAATACACAAGAACATCTTGACTAAGTTCTTTGGCCAATCCCAAGTTCCCAATGACATATCTCCAAATAAATTTCAAGATTTGGTTGGACATCTAGTTTTAGCCCAATAATTAACCTTCGACTAAAGCAATATGTCATCCCTTGGCCCTCTACATAACAATCCATTATACATCAAATTTGTTTAATGTGGCACAAAGTGAAACATGTCCTCATAGACAATGGATTAGGCCTAAATATTGTGTTTCTAAAGCTCATAAACCTTCTTGGGTATATGATAGCTGATCTTCAACAAAAAATAATCATAATCAAAGCCTATGATAATGAAGAACAAGAATCACAAGGCATCATCAAATTTTTAGTTATCATTGGGCCCTTAACCTACGATACACTATGCCATGTGTTAGACCTCGATTTGTCATATAATATGATTTTGGGTAGACCTTGGATACATGAAATTTGTGCCCCCCATAAACATTGCACTGATGTATCAAGTTATACTAGTCAAATATAGAGGTCACTATTCATAGATATTTATAGCCATATGAGCATTATAAACATTTGTAGGCTAAGTACCAAAGATATAACTACCATTTTGGTTTAAATCTAGTTGTTAAGAAGGATAAGGGTAAATAAATACTCGTTGATTCAACATAGGCCAATTGCCTTGACCTAGATACCCTTGATTCACTTTCCCACATGTCACCTCCTAAAATATCTAATCATTATACTGTATTGGTTAATAGCCCATGAGAATATTTGACCCATGATACATTCCACATTACCAAGCTTCCACAAAAACCCAAGTCTTTTGGAAGACCAAAATGCAAACCACCTATCCCTTTCATACCAATAGAGTTTAATGAAAGGGCAAATTCCAACTACATATTTTAACACCTATCACTTTCATACCAACCACTAGCCAAAAATAGGACCCCCTTACAATTGATGAATCTTGGTTGTATATGACAACCTAGCTAACTGTTACCTAAATTCCAAGTATCCCATTTAAAAAAAAATAATGGAGAAGCATGAATATAAAGGAGGAGGCCTTGTGATAAATTAACAGGGTCCACTCGAGCTAATTTTTGCCACTTGATATAAAGGAACATATGGTCTTGGATTTAAACCACCTGGGGGTGACCCCATGTACCTTATTTTTGTTCCAATGCCAATGATAAGTGATAATAATGCCAAAAGCAAAGCAGAGTCTGATCATAGCCTTTTAGTGACCTAAACAATACTAAATTATTTAATACCAATTCCATTTGTACACTTAGACTAATTATTCACCATAATCCACTTGCTTTATAGTACCCTCAACTGATAGACTGGGACCAACAAGAATCAACAGTGTCAGTCGATGAGTTTTAGAATGGTGAGGCCTTCTATGATTTTATAGGCCTTAGGGACAATGTTCAGTTGGGAGACCACAAACAAGGTTTCTCAATCAAACTAGATCCTATAACCTATTTTGGAGAATGGGTGAACACCCTTAGCCATAAAAAATTAAATAAAATATTTAAGTCCCAAACTAAAAACCTCTTTGAGGCACTTTTAAACCAGTAAAATAGTAAAGAAAAAGGCTAGTCTAGTGGTGAAAACCTATTTTAGGCACTATTAGATGGGGTTGTTCAACCTTCCTTAAACATATCTCAGGAGACAACCAATGATGAACTTGCATATGGGTTTGAGTTTAGTATTGAAGAAAAATAAGATTTTGATCAAATCATCAAAGATTTTCTAACTATATTTATCACATGACCATCCATACCATTGGGAGCTTATGATTTATCATGCCTAGGAGAGCTTGAAGAGCCAGTCCTAACAAAGGACTCTATCATTTCAAGATATTTTAAATATTTACCAACCATTATTAAATATGGTTCAACATTTCTTATATAAAATATGACAAAAGTTAATATCAAAAATCTAGATGACTTGAAATGGATCAAATTAGGCACATCCCTCACTGAGGAGGAATGTGAAGTTTTTACAACCTTGTTGAGGGAGTTTGTTGATATATTTACCTAGGCCTACTCTAACATGCCTGGTTTGGAACCTGCCTTGGTTTTACACCACCTTGTGGTACATCCTAATGCCAACCCTGTAAAATAAAAATTATGGAAGATGCATCCTCACATTGTTGTATTAGTCAAGTAAAAGCTAGAAAAACTCTTGGAAGTAGGATGTATTCAACTAATTGACTACTCAAAGTGGATATCAAATGTTTTATTAGTTAGTAAGAAGCCATAAGGGATCAAAATATGTACTAATTTTAGGACATAAATAAATCCTATCCCAAAGATGAATTTTCTTTGCCAAACATTGACATGATTGTTGACTCCATAATGAGTTATGAATTGCTTTCACTAATGGATGGAATCTGGGTTGTGCCAGAAGACCAACATAAAATAGCATTCACCACTTTACAGATAAAATTATGTTATTAAGTTATGCCGTTTGGTCTCAAAAATTTTGGGGACATATACTAAATAGCTATGACTATCATGTTTCATGATATGATGCATGATATTATTAAAGACTATGCTGATGACATACTGGACAAATCCAAGACCAGGGCCGATCATCTAATAACACTAAAGAGGATATTTGAGAGACTATGTGAATACCAAGTTAGGCTTAATCCTAAGAAGTGTGTTTTTGGAGTTAATTTAGTAAAATTTCTTGGCTTCATCATGTTTCATAGAGGCATTGAAGTTGACCCAGCCAAAGCACAAGCCATAACTTAGATACCATCATCAACCAATTTGAGCTAACTCTATAATTTGTAGGGTAAGATCTAATCTATCAGACACTTCATATCTCAATTTGTAGATAAGTGCCACCCATTTACATATCTACTAAAGAAGGGTGTGACATTTCATTAGGATGATGAATGCTAGAATAGTTTCCAATAATTGAAAGACTATCTTGAAATCTATCTATTTTGTTGCCTCTTATACTAGGAAAGTCATTCCTACTATACCTATCATCCATAGACAAAGCACTGGGGGAACTTATATCTTAACATGATGATAAAGAAAAATAACATGTTGTGTACTATCTAAGCTATATATTGGTTGCATATGAGCATAATTATATGCCCATTGAAAAATATTGTTTATCTATGGTCTTTACAACTCAAAAAACTATGACATTACATGTTGAATAACAAGACCATGATAATTTCCAAAGTAGATCCGCTCAAGTATCTACTATCTATCTACAATAGCTTTACAAGGCCACATGGTCAAATGGATTATGTTTCTTAGCAAGTTTGAGATAGAATATGTCAACCAAAAATTCATCAAAGGGCAAGTTCTTACAAACCAACTTGATAAAGCACCCCTTATAGATACAGTGCCACTAAAATTCCAATTATGAGATGAATCCATTATGATCATCCTTGAAACCTCTCTTGAAGAGAAGCGCTAAAAGATATATTTTGATGGATCATTCATAGCACATGGATTATGGGTAGGCATTTTTCTCATTACATCATATGGGGATTTAGTCCCTAAATCATTTAGGATCAACTTTCCTTATACCAATAACATAGCCGAATATGAAGCACTTGTTGTAGGGATTCGACAAGAAATATAATGGAACATACAACATCGAAAGGTTTATGGTGATTCTTAGTTAATCATCAATCATGTGACATACCATTTTAAGATAAAAGATGACAAATTGGTACCATACAAGGCCATGGCCAACACTCTCAAATAATAGATTTCTGATGTACACTTTGAACATATACCAAGGGATAGTAACAAAATAATGGATGCTATGGCCACCATTGGATCTGTAATTCAACATACAAACACACCAAAGGAATACCAGTTTCTCATTAAAATTTTTCTAGCACTAGCTCATGAGCCTTAATCTTTTGTAATGATTTATGGTATTATTGGTCCCAAATCTATATGGTGTTAAGACCTTTATACCTATCTTCATGACCAAATAATGACACTAGACCTATCTTGTAAATAATCTAAAGCCTTTATCCACCATGCTGCACATTATACCTTACTAGGATCAACCCTATACCACCACCTTTTTGCTAGAAATTTGCTTCATTATTTAAATTTTATAGAATCTACATTATCATTATAAGAATTTCATGGAGTATGTGGAGCCCACACAAGCGGGGCCATCCTATCCAAAATATCTTGCATACCAAGTACTATTGGTAAATGATGGATGTTGATGCCATTGTTTATGTTAGAAAGTATGATAAATGTTAAAGGCATGTTAATTTGATTCATGCCCTAGCCAAGACTCTAAAACCAATGCTTATACCTTGGCCATTTTCTACTTGGGGCCTCAATCTCATTGAGAAGATAAACCTCACCTCATTCGATGACCATAAACATATCCTTACTACCATCAAATATTTCACTAAGTGGTTTGAACCTATACCCCTCACTTACGTAACTGGGAAAAAAATTTCCAAATTAATATTTAACCATATAATTTTACACTATGGTATCCCATCCAAAATTATATCTAATAATGGTGGATCATTCAAAAACAAGGATGTCAAATCACTATGTGTTGAGTACAAAATTACTCAAAATTTTTCCATGACATCTTACTCACAAGGTAGTGGCTAAGTTAAAGCATGTAACAAAACCATTGTCAACATCCTTAAAAATATTATCAATGATGCCATCCATAATTGACACCTCAAAATATTCCATGCCCTGTGGGCATACCACACCAATCACCGTACTCTAACATGAGCCACTCCATATTCACTTATTTATGGTACTAAGGCTATTCTTCCCATTGAGATTGAGTTACCTTCTTTGTGAATATCTTTGAAGAATGTCCTAGATGATGAAGACTATTGAGTAGCTCACTTGAAAGAGATAGAGTTACTTGATGAGAAATACCTAGGCATAGTTAATAACCTTTAAGCATACCATAACCAACTCTGTGGCCACTATAATCAGCATGTCAAACATAAAGAATTTGAGCTTTGTGATCTTATCCTTAAATAAAACTAGCAGAATACCATGATCAAGAATAAACATAAAGGCAAGTTCCAACCTAACTGGATAGGCCCTTTCATCATTATTTCCATCTTTGAATGCACACCCAATGGATTATTCAATCCATATTGATGCAATGCGACTAGATGAAGAGGACTGGTGCCTACTGGAATAAGAGGGAGTGGATGATGAGGACTAAAGAAATGATGTAAAGTGGCATTGTCCATAGGGAAACCACCCCATAGCCAAATTACTAGAGCATATAGGCTCATTACACCAAATGGGTATGAACTTGATGAGTTGATGAACATTATACACCTCAAGTGTTATTTTACTTGAAAGCCTTGGTGTATTATCTATGAGGTATATTTAAAATTATATTTTAATATCAACATTTTTAATTATACCATACCATTATGCCATACCATTGTAACATTATACCATAAATTTTATATCGAGAGTTATTTTCAACTTCCCTACCTAGCCCATTGACCTTGGTTCCATTCCATTAGTTCCACAGGCTACTTTTAGAATGAAGATTTAGATCAAGTGTGAATAGTTGTTTCAAGTATTCTAGATAGAGGCTATTTTTTTGGAGCAGTATGAGATTGGTTTAGTAGTTTTATCCTTCATTTTATGTTCTTTTATATACCAAGTGTGCCTAATTATAACTACCTTTGGGAAAATTAGTGTTTCATCGTCATACTACTAATTATAACCACCTATGGGAAAATTATTATCATTGACTTATGATATTTTTTCCTAATTATAACTGCCTATGGGTAAATTAAGGGTAAAAATTATTTATCATGCCTTAAAGTACCACCTTGCCATTCTTATGTCATAATGTGCCATTTACCAACTTTGCCTATTTTGTTTGAGTTGGCTGCTACACTAGTCAGATTCCTTTGTTGTAAGGTAGAACTATAGTGACTTGAGGTCTTTCTCCTCTATACTGATTTGTCATCATATTCTATATAATGTTTTCCATAATCGAGGTCTAATGATTATAAACAACTTTGGACAAATAATTGTATATCATCCCACTTTCATTACCAATGATTGTAACCACCTTTGGGAAATTCATTATGTTCCCATCCATTTGAAGGTTAATGATTATAACTGCCTATGGGAAAATCATTATATTTATTCCACCCACCTAGGGCATGTTTTCATCTTGATAATGCTTATAACCAAATTTGGGAAAACCATTATCTATATCTTCCCAACTAGTGCATATTTTTATCCTATTAATGATTCTAACCACCTATGGGCAAATCATTATTTTCCCTTTTCTTGATTATAACTGCCTTTGGAAAAATTAGTTTCTTGTTAACCTAAGCCTTTTTTGATTATTATAACTACCTTTGGGAAAATCATTACCCTTTTTATCCCCTATGCCAATGATTATAACCGCTTGTGGGCAAATTATCCTATTTGTCTACCCTAACTACAGAAACTCCATATGCTACTAACTATAATTGCCTATGGGTAAATCAGTCTTTTCCACCCCATTTCTTCATTTTGGTCTAATTGTTTCCTAATTTTGAGTGACTTATTCCTAACCCATTTACCAACCACTCCCTTGAGGGGGCACCTATAGTTCATCCATTACTATTGAAATTATAAGCATACAGGACCTTTTCATTCTTTGAGAAGATGTTACTATGGTTAAATATTGAAACACCTTACCAAACAAGGGAAAATTATAGACACCTAAAATTGGTCACCAATGGCATTTGATTGGACTTCAAACTGATTCTTATCAACCTTTGTAAATTAAGCCTAGGAATCACTAAATGTCCCAAATTTTCTTATGCATCATTTGTCAAAGCTCAAAATCTCATTGAGACATCCCTGCTGTCTCCAAATATTGCACCCTAGAAGAAAGTGTTCAATCCTCTTCCAGATTTGGGCAATGTTTGGGCATTTTTAGGCATGTGGGTATACCTATAGAGGAAATGAACCTCTAGATTTAAAAAGGCTATCTCCCTGAATGTGTCTCTGTAAAACCACTTATGTCTAAACTAATATTCTTAAAGGGAAAAGAGTTAGAAATTTTAGAAAAGGAAAACATAATCAAATAATGGTGATACACCAAGATTATCTTCCACATGATTATTATATTCTAGTGCACAATACAACAAAATGCATAGACCATTCCCAAGATCTAAGGATTCTAACACAAGTATTTCAACACAGAGGTGCGATGTGTAAAATGACACAAGGCAAATGAACTAAAAGGCAAACTTTGCACATTTGAAAATATTAATACACATGCATAACTTCAATGCACTTAAACATACTCTGTATGACTAGTTAGATCCAAAAATATTTCTCAGGCATGAAAGACAAAGGATAGAAGGATGAAAACCATCAGTTGTTGTCACTATGTCTCTTCCACAATCGAAAATTTTCTTAGATATTAAAAGAAAAATAGACTATTACTTGATGCTTAAAGGCAAAATGTGATATCATTCTAGTAGGGCTTTGCCATTCACTATGTGGGTGTCTTTTTACTAGCCAAAGAGCCATATATATAGCAAAGAGGCAGTGAGAGGGGGAGACCTTTGGCACCAAAGAAAATAATCAATTAGTTGGAAGTCTTCATATTTAGTTGTAACCATCTTTGCAAGGGATATTAATTCCAACCATTTGATTGATCCATGTCATCTCAAGTGGTTACACATTTGGTATACTCTCTCAAAGATGATCCTCTAACATTTGTGTTTAACATAATCAAGATATTCTTAGGATAAATCATGGCATAAAAGCAATTATCCAATTTTTGAAGATTTGTCACTTTAATTATATTTGGCTTTGTCCTTCTTCTTTGATTGGTCCTCAAGGGATGACTCAAATCCTGATCGATCAATGGTGATATGGGCTCTCTCATTATTTCAATGGATGAAGGATGTGAGCCCTTGTATTTGATTGTGAGTCATTTTGTTTTAACACCAATGATTAGCTCACTATCTTGAAGTTTTATGTTTGTGCAACTATCATTTTACTTGGACATTTCCTTTGAGCATCCTTCTTGAATAATTTCCTATGGGCACTTTCCCTTAAAGATATAACCTTTCAGGATTTTTGTTTCAGACAAAAAGTCTAAAAGAAATTTCTCATGCACTCCTCTTTCTTCTACAAAACCATATTCTCTCTATGGACTCTCTTTTGGTGTCCCTTTGGAATTTTTGTGTAGGGAACTTTGCAGGTGAAAATGTCCTCCCAAAACTTGGAATTTCCCACTTTCTTGAAAAAGAGACCCTTCAATATTTTAAAAGTGTCCCTTCAAAGTTTTTCTGAAGGACACTTTGATGAAAAAGACCCTTCAAGATTTTTGTGAGTAACCCTTTGGAAGGATTGTTTCAAACAAATAGTCCGAAACAATTCTTTCAAAAAAACTTAAAGTGCTAATTTTTTGGGCTTTTCATTCATAAAGATTATTTCAGACAAAATTTCTAAAATAATTATTTCATACCTTGGATCTTTTATTTTGGAATAATTCCTTCAGATACTTTGTAAGTGCCACTTCATTCCTAAACTTTACCTTTAGAAATATCAAAAGGTCCCTTCAAAAATTTTAAATTACCCTTCAAAAAAGTGAAATTGCCCTTCAAAAAACTAGAATTTCCCTTTGAAAAAGTTGAAGTGTACCAATTAGACCCTTTTTAGGGCACTTCCAAAAGAAAAGAAACCTCAACAAATTTTAAATGAATAATTATTATGAAAAAGTTATTCACAACAATTATTTTAGGAAAATGCAAAGGACCGATTCTTGAGAAGATATGCTTCGGAAAGAAATGGAAATGTCCCTTCAGAAAGGTTGCAAAGGACATTTATATGAGAAAATATCCTTTAAAAACTTTTAATGGACCAATTCCTTGAGAAAGAGACCCTTTGGAAAAGTAAAAAGGACCAATTTCTTGAGAAAAGCAGGTGGCCAATTCCTTCGAGCTTTTGCTAAAGACACCTACATAAGATCCAGTTCCTTTGGATTCTTTGTTTCAGATAAAAAGTTTAAAATAATTCCTTTGAGACTTGGACAAAAAACCCAAAGTAAAACCTTGAAAAAATAAATAATGATTTCAAGGAGACTAAAAAAAGCATTCTCTGAAGGAAACCACACTTGATATTTAGCTATGGGGATAAACTATTCTGAATGCTATACTTGGCCATAATGAAAAGGCAAAACCTGGGAGTGAATTTTGGCTAACATTATTGGCAATTCTAAGGGGAGGCATGTTTGATATGCCTAAGACCATTTGACTAAATCCTTCCATTGGGAATTGATTCATGCATATAGGCACTCAAAATGATTTGAATAGACCTTAGTTCAAAAACACAAGCTGGATTGATTCACACGCACAAGACAGAGGTACACACCAAATAAAATGAAAGAAACATACTTGTGCTACAAATCACTTAGGTAACATAATAACAAACCAAAGTAAACACACCTAAAATATGATTTACAATAGGCTTGCAAGGACTAAAAGTAGGACTTCAGATGTATCTCATTTATGGGGATAGACAATTCTTCTCTATTCATCTAGGTCAGTTAGAAAGAGTTTCTATAATTTCACTTGATAATGATGTAAGTGCCACTATATAAAGTGTCAAATTTTTTATATTTACCTATTTTTACTCTATCCTCATCCCATTTCAGAGCCAAGTCACCCTCCTTAAACACTCTTACACTTGATCTTTTATCAAAAGACTTCTTCATGAGTACTTGGTAGTCTTCCATGGTCTTATGTGCATTGTTTCTTAATTCTTGAAACTACATTATTTCTATCAATCTATCCTCCATTAGAGTATTTTCAAGTATTTCTAGTTGCTGTACAAGTTCTAGATTAGGGAGTTCTTGAGATATGGAAAACCTAGCCTCTCTCCCGTAAACAAGCACAAAGGAAAAATTACTAATTAATCTTTTAGGAGTAATCCTATCAACCCATAAGGCTATCTTCAACTTACCATGCCATGCTCTTTGATTGTTCTCCAATGTCCTCTTGATGATCTTGATGAGATTCTTGTTAGTAGACTTAGCCAATAAATTACCTTGAGGGTAAGAATTGGATGAGGTACTGAAGTAAACCCCATTCTTATTTGCTCAATCAAAAATTTTAGCACTTATGAAAGCAAGTGCATTATCATAAATGATAACATGGGGAATTCCAAACCTAGTTATAATGATCTCATATAATTCCAAGATAGCATTTTCACTTTCCTCCTTCAATGCAACAAACTCTACCCACCTTGTGAAGTAGTCGGTAGCAGTCAATATCCATTTGTGTCTATCACTTGATGGAGGGTTATTCATACCAATGAAATCAAAGCCCCATAGCATGAAAGGCTGGTCTATTTGGATAGGATTCAATGGATGGGCTACAAGATTCTATTTGCCTACAAAGAAGTCACATTAAGGGAACTTTTTAGCCGAGTGGTAACAATCCTTAAAAAGACTAGGCCAATAATAACCAACTCTCATTATCTTTTTAGCTATCATCCTAGGAGAGAAATGACCTACATCTACACTATTATGAAACTTTTATAGTAGCATATCAAATTTATCACTATCAACACACCTCAATAACAAACGATTCATGTATTTCTTAAAAATAACACCATATACAAGATAATAAGGAATGTTCTATAATCTAAAATACCTTCTTTGAGACTTGTTCAATCCATTGGGTCACTCACCATTTTGAAGAAAACTAATGATATTCTAAACTCCCTACATTTATCAAATACTTACCTTAGATGTTCCATATGATCAATAACATATTTCAAAAAAATATTTATATCATCAAGGTATACAAGCAAAAACTTATTGATCAAACCCTTTAAAGCCATGTCCATTGCCCTTTGAAATGTAGCTCTAGCATTGGATAAATCAAATGGCATATTATTGTAGGTAAAGGCTCCCCATTTTGTGGTGAAAAGTTATCTTGAACTAATATTCTTCATTCACTAGTATTTGATTGTAACCTGAATGACCATCAAGAAGTGAGAAGCATTGAGAACGTAAAATAACTTACAAAATTTATTCCATGGAAGGTAGTTGATAATGATCCTTGAGAGACACTTTGTTAAGATCTCAAAAATCCACACAAATTTTGATCTCTCCATTCTTATTTTATATAGGTATAAGATTAGCCACCCAAGTTGAGTGTTTGATAAGAAAGCTAATCTTAGACTCAATCAGCTTGGTCAGCTCTTTCTTCATGAGTTCCTCTATCTTAGGATTGATAGGCCTTTATTTTTGCCTGACTGGTTTAGATCCATGTTCTAACCCAATGGTGTGTTGAGCTAAACTTGGATCAAACCCTTTCAAATCTTTGTACTCCTAAGTAAAGATGTCATGGAACTCTTTGCATAATTTAGTAAAGGCCTACCTCTCAGACAAAGAATATACCTTACCAATTTTTAGGAGTTTGTCCTTATAAATCATGACTCTCTCATAGTTCTATTCTTTCATGGACATGCTCACTCTTTCTTTATTCTTTTGATCATCTTCACTGAAAACACTCTCCAAATTAATCAAACCCTTAGGTATCTTGTTTATCTTCAGTTGAATAACTTGTTCTTTATATTGATCATGCAATCTCTTTTGATTCCTTAAGGAGAATCCTACCTTATTTTTTAAGAAGTGTGCAATGTGTTCATCAATTTCAAACACTTAACATGATACTTCATTATCTAGAATAGAAGGCCTCATAATGATATTGATATGAGATTGATCCTTCTCCTTCCCTACATCAACTGTTGTGTCAAACTGTGCTCCTATGGCAACAAATCTATCAACATGTTTATTTGAACCCCTTAGTATGGGCTGTATGTTGAAGGCATCAAAGTATTCAAGTAAGTCTCACACCCTATGATTATAGGATTTAAGTAAGGGATTCTTAGCTGTATCTTGACTTCTCACTTGATGGATGACCAATTCACTATCTCCATAAACCTTCAAATTCTTGATCCTTCTCTTATTTTCCCATTAGAGGCCATGAACTAAGTCTTCATATTCTACCACATTTTAGGTGTAGATAAAATGAAATATATGAGTAATATTTATTTTTTGATGGAAAAACTAACATAATTCTATATTTTTCACCTAATTTTCTTTTTGAGCCATCAAGGAACATTTTCCATATCCCATCAAGTTCCTAGTCTTCATTAGTGCATGAAGGGATTGAAACATCTTTTTTGTGTATACAATAAAATCCCAAATCAGTTTCTTCTATGAAAGTATATGGATCCAATCCATGTGTTTTAGTGCTAAAATTATCAAGGAAAATATCAAAAATACCTTCAAGGGGGAAGGATGCTTCACCATCTATGACATCTTCTTCTTCTTTGCTAATTGGATAATTCTGATTTGAGTTTGTCTCCATGTATGGCTCAATATGAAACCTTGATAAGGTTGATTCCTTAAAGTCACCTTGGTTCTATATCTTTTTTTAAAATCTAGAAAATACCAATCAACAAATATATACCCTCCTATCTTAGCTATGAAGTCCCTTGACAAACAAATAGCAAAATGAGCTATAAGGTCTACCACCAAAACATCTTATAAAATGGGGAAACTTGGGAAATCATGTAATAAAACTTTCAGAACTCTGATTAATCCCACTATCTTGGTTGGAGTCCCATCAAACTACAACACACCTTTACTATGTGGTTCATATTTCAATCCCAATTTATCAACCACCACCTTAGGCATGATAGTGATACTAGCCTACTATCTACAATACAATTGTGAATCGATTTGTCTCCCATAATGAGTATGAAGTAGAAGGGTAGAGGTTTTATAGATTTGGTAGAGGGCTCTAATACATCACTTGGACAATCGGTAAGGGCCACACTATTGTGCTTTGAATTTTTAGGGGCTACATGAATGTTTGCAAGCTATTATTGTAATAGCTCCTTTTGACTAGGCATATGCAAGACTTCCCAAAGAGATATGCTTGTCTTGTAATTATTTGAATAATCAACAATGTTTAAATGGGAAGTATTCACCTTTTCTTGTATTCTTGAAGGTAGTGGGGGAGTTTGAACCTGCTATATTCTAGGTTTAACAATCCTACTTGCATTCTAGTTTTGCTAAGGAGCATGACTTGTAACAGGAACTACATTAGGAGTCACACCTTGTGGCCTTATAGAGGAATCACTTGGTGTTACATGCACTTCTATAAAATCTCATAGAGCTCTCTTCTTGGCTCTTGTATTGGCTGTAATTGATGTGCTTTGATTCAACATGTAGTCATCCTTTGCTTGAAAGTTCATCATACCTACACTTTGGCTGCTACCTTCTCCATGGATATTCCTTTGACTGGGATTCATTTATATTGATGTCATATAAGGAGTAGTTTCTTCTTATGCCACCAAAGCTTGGCTATCTTCTCCACCATCATGCACAAACTGACCTTGAGGTTGTCCCCATTAGTCCAAATGATCCTCCCTTTGAACTAGGTTAGCATATACTAAGACAATAGCCTTTGTGGAAGGAGTGGAATTAGGATTATGGGCATTGGGCTGACTATTGAAAACTTGTTGACCTTGTCCTCTTCCTTGTTAGTTGTATTGGGGTGGAGCTCTATAGCCTTGTTGAGGATAGTATTAATGGTTAGGTGGAGCACTTGTATATAACTAAGCTTACTTGAGCTAAGATCATAATGACTAAATCTCTTCATCTTTATCCACAACATTATCCATCTTCTTAGGAAAGTCTCTCAGCTTAACATTAGTATTAGGAACTTGTGCTACGCTTGGAGTTTTAACTGAGCTATGAGACAAAAAAGGCATAAAAACTCTTGGACATAGTTTTCCATCATGTATTAAGATATTCTCAGCTTTAATATCTATCTCATATGAATTTGGTAAGGTGAATACTCCCATTGAATATTACATCACTACCACATCAATACCAATACCCTTGAGATAAGTGGGGAACACAAAGCTAGGAGGAGGTCTCATGACAGGTGGAAACCTATGCTAAATCCTTTGAAACCTTTCATTAAAATATCCCATGGATTTGTTAATACCTCTCTTTATCATGTTTAGTTGATGGATTAGAAAGGTATGGTCACTCTTATTCTTAAATCTAGTAACCAAAAAAATCCACAAAACCATCCCAACTTATAATGTAACCACCTTCCAAAATCCTATACCAGTCAAGTGTCTTTCCTTTCAGAGACATAGAAAACAATCTAATGGCTATGTTGGCTCGGGTAACATTATGAAAGTTATAAAAATTAAAAATGTCCATAATATGCTCAGATGGGGTAATAAGACCTTCTCCATTGAAACCATGGAGACTCTTGGTAGCATTGGGAGGAATAGGGTCATATGTAGGAAGGTCAATTGGATTTTGGGTGTTGAAGGCTAGGAAAGGTTGCTGCCTCTCCATTTATATTCTTTCCTCTTGATCTCTTATTTCTCCAACTTCCTCAACTTCTTATTCTTCTCCAAAACCTCCTTTCCAAGGATCTCTAAGCACTGGAAATGGTTTAGGGCATTATTCTTCAAGAATAACTTTAGCAAGAGGGGCTTGATCGGAAGTCCTAGATGATCTAGTGAGGACCATGAAGTATAATGTGGTAAACTTGATCTAAAACTAGAGATTCTCACATTTTAGAGAACCAAATGATGGGTTAAGGATATTTATACAACCATAAGCTTATCAAGACCAACATTCACCTTGAAATGTAAATAATTGGTCCCACCAGGCATGCCAAAACTATTGTCTCCAAATCTTTCACCCTAGAAGAGAGTGTTCAATCCTCTTCTACATTTGAGCAATGTTGGGACATTTATAGGCATGTGGGTATACCTATAGAGGAAGTGAATCTATAGATTTAAAATGGATATCTCCTTGAATGTGTCTCTACCTTATGTCTAAACCAATTTTATTGAAGGGAAAAGAGTTAGAAATTATAGAAAAAAAAACCTACTCTAAGATTGGTGATACACCAAGATTATCTTCCACATGAATATCATATTCTAGTGCATAATACAACAAAACACATAGACCATTCCCAAGATCTAAGGATTCTAACACAAGTATTTCAACATAGAGGTGAGATGTGTAAAATGATACAAGGAAAATGAACTAAAAGACAAACTTTGCACATTTCAAAATAGTAATACACATGTAAAAATTTAATGCACTTAAACACAATCTATATGACTAGTTAGATCCAAAACTCTCACTCAATCATGAAGGACAAAGGATAAAAGGATGAAAACCATCACTTGCTGTCACTATACATCTCTTACACACTCAGATAATTACTCAATACTTTAAATAAAAATAGACTAGTAGTTGATGCTTAAAGGCAAAATGTGATATCATTCCAGTAGGGATTCACCATACACTATGTGGGTGTCTTTTTACTAGACAAAGGGCCATATATATAGTAGAGAGGAAGTGAGAGGGGGATACCTTTAGAACTAAAGAAAAGAATCAATTGGTTGGAAGTCTCTATCTTTAGATATAATCATCTTTGCAAGGGATGTTTAGTCTAGCTATTTGATTGATCTATGTCATCTCAAGCAGTTGCACATTTGGCCTACTCTCTCAAAGATGCTCCTCCAACATTTGTGCTTAGTAGAATTAGGATATTATTAGGTTGAGTCATGACATCAAAGTGTTTATCTACATATTAAAAATTTGTCTCTTTCATTCTGTTTGGCTTTGTCCTTCTTATTTTATTGGTCTTCAAGGGATGACTCGATCCCAATTGATCAATGGTGATATGGTCTCTCTCATTATTTTGATAGATGAAGGATGTGAGCCCTTGGATCTACTTATGAGTAATTTTGTTTGAACAACAATGGTTAGCTCACTATCTTGAAGTTTTATGTTTGTACAACCATCATTTTACTTGGACATTTCCTTTGGGCATCCTTGTTGAATAATTTCTCATGGGCACTTTCCCTGAAAGATACAACCTTTTGGGCTTTTTGTTTTGGATAAAAAGTTTGAAACAACTTTCCTATGGGTTCCTTCTCTTTCCTCTTTAGAACAATCTCTCTCTTCAGACTCTCTTTTAGTGTCCCTTTATACTTTTTGTGTAGGGCACCTTCCAGGTGAAAAGGTCCTCTTGAAACTCGGAATTGCCCTTTGGAAGAATGGAATTACCCACTTTCTTGAAAAAGAGACCCTTTGGGATTTTGAAAGTGTCCCTTCAAAATTTTTTTAAAGGACACTTTTAAGAAAAAGACCCTTCAATATTTTTGTGAGGAACCCTTTGGAAGGATTGTTTTGGACAAAAAGTTTGAAACACTTCTTTTAGAAAAACTTGAAGTGCCAATTTTTTGGGTTTCTCATTTAAAAATATTATTTTAGACAAAATGTCAAAAATAATTCTTTCCTACCTTCGATCTTTTCTTTTGGAAGAATTCCTTTAGATCCTTTGAAAGTGCCCCTTCGTTCCTGAACCTTCCCTTTGGCAATCTCAAAAGGTCCCTTCAAAAATTTGAAATTGCCCTTCAAAAAAGTGGAATTACCCTTCAAAAAAGTGGAATTGCCCTTCAGAAAAGTTGAAGTGTACCAATTAGACCCTTTCATAGGGAATTTAAAAAATAAATTAACCTTGACAAATTTTAAATGAACAATTCTTGCAAAAAAGTTGTTCACAACAGTTTTTTCAAGAAAAAGTAAAGGACCAATTCTCGAGAAGATGCCCTTTAGAAAGAAATGGAAATATCCCTTCAAAAAGGTCGTAAAGGACATTTTAATGAGAAAAGATCCTTTATAAACCTTGAATGGACCAATTCCTTGAGAAAGAGACCATTCAACAATGTAAAAAGGACCAAGTTCGTGAGAAAAGAAAGTGGCCAATTCCTTTGGGCTTTTGCAAAAGACACTTGCATAAGAGCCAATTCCTTCATATTCTTTATTTAGGACAATTTTTTTGAAATAATTACTTTGAGACATGGATAAATAACTTGAAGTAAAACCTTGCCAAAATAAATAATACTTTCAAAGAGACTAAACAAAAGCATTCTCTGAAGGAAACCACACTTGACATTTAGCTATGGGGATAAACAATTCTGAGTGCTATACTTGGCCATAAAGAAAGGCAAAACTTGGGAGTGAATTTTGGATAACAATCCCTAATTGGGGTATCCTATCATAAGAAACAAAAATCTCTCACAAATTCATCTCTAATCATCCTACAACATCATACCATATAATTTGGCCTATAAACCTATTAAATGGGGCACATGGACATAAAATCAAATCTTAAAAATGCTAAAATCCTAATCAAAATTAATTAAAAAACTAAACCAAATTAAATGCCTAGTTGAATTATCCATGTGCAATTAATGAATTAATAAAAAAGGAAACTCAAAAATATGAAATATCCTAGCTTTTCATGATTACCTTTTATTTCTATTTTACCTAAAAATTTCCTAAGGAAATTTTTGGTTCCTATATTTTATCTAACACCTATTATTATGTAGCTAGCTTAATTTCATTAAAATATACCAAAAAAATTGAAATTAATGTACCACTTACCTGAGCTACATTAGATGTGGTTTCTAGGTGTCCTCGACATTATAGTTGTCATCTCCTCACCATGGTTGCTCTATAGGCTCAACTAGGTCTCTCAAAGCAGTATTTTCTTAGATTAGTAAAAATTAAAAATAAATTAATTTTCACCCTACTTATATTTACTATTCAACCTATCTATTATTTACCATCAAATTCCATCTTTAGCCCATAACTTTGTTTCTATTATCTCTTTTTCTGAACTAAAAGATTTTTAAGAATCCTAATGTCATAGAGAATTTGTGTACATATTACATGTATATTTTGCATAAATTTTGATTTTCACTTATTTTATAGGTTTACCTAATGTTTCCTATATTAGACACTACATTTATATCACTTCATTTCTCATCTACAAAACTAAGGTAAGAAAAGGTATGTAATTTTTAATTATATCCTTTCATTTATCTTATTTTCTTCGTAATATAATTTACTTAGCTTAGTGTTATGTGTTGTGTTATTTTACTAAAGTGCCATCCCATGTTAAAACTGCATGACACATGATGAATTTATAGAGGGGCATATGTATACACAATATTTTTAAGATTTATTAATTTTTTATGCTTTCTCTCTTGTAGGGACCCATTAAGTCTAAATCTCTCTAAATGCACAGCTTAAAGGGTGCACTGATAAAGGGGTGGGTAGAATATTTATGATTTATAGTATTTTTGTTCCCTATACCACCACTTAAAACCAACATAAGTCCCTCATATACATTTACCTAAGATTTGACACCTCCCTTACACACTCCTCCAAGCAATTGACCACCTTAGATATCCCCTACTTAAGGTAAAAACTATTTTTTTCATCCTCTAAAATTAGTCAAATGGGCTAACCCTCTTTTGGGAATTAAGAAGGTTACAAGACTAAGTCAACTCAACTTTATTAGTTCAGGACCTAACTACTTTATGTACTAAATAATTGGGTTGATTGGGATGACTCTATCAAAAAAAATTCTAGAAGGATTTAGAGTTATATCTAGATATATAAACACACCCTTCACCCCATTTTCAAGAGAGATATAAATAGAATCATTTATATATGCATCTGCTTATCCACCATTCTACTTGAGGAGTCATTTCTTAGGGTTTCATATTTCCCTTGGAGAGAAGAATCTTGTCTTGTGGGAAAAGTCTTTTAGATGCATAGGAGAATCCATGTAGCCTAAATATGACCTATATTTTTTATCCTTATGAACCAAAACAACCTCTTTCAAAGCACCATTAGCCAAGGGAGAAATTTAGGATTGGCAATTTCATATTTAAGGTAAGTATTCCTAACTCTTAATCCTCTTTTATTAGTATATAAATTTACATATGTTGGCTTATGAATATATTTCTCTCTCCATGCATTAGGATTAAGTATACATTGACTTGAGTAGAGTTATTATTTTCATGTTTAATTTTATGTTTATTATCCCCCATTTGTGTCATAATATTGGGAGCACTAGATTAGATTTACTTTACTTTATTATTTTATTTGTTAGAAATAATAGGACCTAGCTAGGATTTTTGTGTGGTATTGCTCGATTAGAGGCTCTAGAACCCTCTCTAGTGATATTATGTGGTAAAATACCCTATAGTTAGGTCTAACAGATGCATATTGGTCATGACCTCGATTTTCTAAATGTACTAACAAGCAGAAGGGCTAGCGTGATTTATCTTCTAATCTAGGATTGATTTTTAGATCATCTTCACTTTCTCTTATTATATAGTATCCATTTAATGTTTTAGACCAATCTCTACCAAGAAGCATGCCATATGCATCTAGTATATCCACCACCTAAATGCCAAGAAATTATTTCACTCTTGGATCAAAAGGCAACTGCATGTGAATTTGGTTTAGTTAACTGACTACCTTGGCTTCTACCTTGTCCAACTAAACTACTTTCATATTTGATTTAGTAGGGGTCTAACCCAACTTATGGAAAACCAAGTAAGGGATGATATTTACTAAAGCACCTAATTCCACCATAAAATTTTGAATTATTAAGAAAAAAGGAGTTTCAATCTTCTCTTTATATATAAAAATATGTGCATCATCTAATCCATTAGTTTCTTTACCTTTAGGAGTGATAAAGCTTTAAAAAATCCTTTTGATTAGAGATATAGAGTAAATCAAATGTTGTTATATTGGCCTTATTTTTCTTTAGATCATCAATGATATTGTATCCAAGTTTACTTTATTCCAAGGGTTTGTCAACTTATGGGGGTGTAACATTTTTATTTGGTTGATAAGATATGGTATGACCTTTAGGTATAAATAGATTTTTGATTGAATTCTCATTAGGCATAACTTTAGTGTTGTTGGGAGGAGTTGATGTTGTTATTATATTTTTCAAATTGATCCTCAATGTGTATTTATTTCCCATTTGAAACTGCTTAAAAGCATGACATTCATCCAAGTTATCTTTACACTCATTATAAATTTCATATGGGAATTCACACATTTACAAGACCAAAGTCATACCTAGAGTCCATCCACTTTGATTTGAGTTATTATCTGATGTTGGCACTATTTTAAGGTTGTCCATATCTTTTTGAAAGATGTTCGAGGCTAATATAAAATCAACACAATATGTTTCAACATGGTCTTCTATGTTATGAAACCTACACAAAGTGGGTAATACCAAATTAGCCAAGTTTATGGAGCTTGAATCATTTTTTTAATTTTGATTACTATTCAAAAGTGGACTAGGCACATTCCTATTGTTAATCCTAGTGTTCCATTGGTGATTGGTTATATGAAAATTGAAGTTTCTATTTTGAGGTTAGTTATTTATGACTTGATTATTATTTTGAAGTAATTGTATTCATAATTTAACCATGCCATTGGTTAACCATTGAACCATTTTCCAGAAACTATCCACTTTTTGGTCCACATTAGCACTCTGGGTATTTATTACTTGTGGTAAAGAGTTGACCATAGGAACTACAACATTTAGGAATGTGGGGACAAAAAATGCATTTGGTTTTGGAAAATGTTAACATGGATTTGATTGTATAGAAATGATGAACCATACTATTGGTTACTATTTAGAGTAACATAAATGCTTATTTTAGGTATGGTATACATGTTGTAGGAAAAGCTTGTTGAAATGAAGTGAAATCCACTCCACTCAATTTAATGCACCCATGAAAACAATCTCCTACCTAGTTATTGAATGCATAACCACCAATGGAGATGATGCAAGAATCTATGGATGAGGAAGTGATAAGAATATTAACACTACTACCATATCCATGCATAGACAATGAAATAAAATCTACACAACTTTGATTAATAAAAATATCCTTTAATAACACAATGTTTAAGTGATTAGAATCAGTTAAATACAAAATATTCCATCATAACAATAAGGGAGAAAGAGAGAGGGATTACACTACAAAGCACTAATATACATAAAAAGATTGACTGGTTCATTACCCTAACTACAAATAAAAATAGAATCAAACCTTTATAAGTATTAAACACAATAATATATATCCTTTTATTCCAAATATATTATCCATTTTCCATCTAAAATTTATTTGAATCCATCAATGCTCTTTGTCAACTCTTCTTTTTCCTCTAAATGTTATGCCATATTCTCCTTTGACTATAAAAACATAAAAATAAACAAGTTAAATTTCAAATTAAAAGCATTTTCAACAAAATGTGATATGATAAATATGACAGGGTTACATGGAACACTTTCAAAAAAAAGCTATGATACCATGACTTCCATTCTAAAACTAGCTTCTCAATGTTAGAGACAGATCACAAAATGGAGTTGTGATAAAAAATTTATTCATGAAAAATTGACCAAGGGTAAAAAATAATCTCCTAGACCTATTGGGTTTTTGTCCTAAGTTAAATAATACACTTTTAAACATTTAAATAATATATATACTTTTTTAAAAATTAATTAAAAAATATTTTCATTTTAAAATCTTAAATTTCAAATTTTTACTTCTAATTGGGCATTCAAACCATGGTTAAAACTAAGGGTGACTTGGAAGGATTCATAGTTTTAGTCAAGTCTTAAATACCTAGTTTATATTGAGTTTAAGCATGGTTCCTTCACATTGTACTCAATCTCAAAATCCCACATAATACTTCAGAACATTGGTAAGAATATCTCAAATTTTAATCAAGATTTATAGACCACACAACATTGTGTTATGATTGAATGGAGCCCATAGTTAAAATCAGGTTAAACAACCCATGTAGCAAAGGTAAGTGTTGAGGGAGACTTCATGCTGAAATCAAAGATTTAAATCCTGATTAAAACCATTATTTTAATGGAGTATGGGTCACTTTGTGTTAGAGATTAAAATTTCACATTTAATTGTTTTACCTCTTTAATCACTTCATTAATTGGTTCAATGAGCTCACAATCCAACTTGAGACTTAGTCCCTATACAACATTATCTAGATCAATGAGGTGAGATCACCATTCTACTTAGGGTTATAATTCCACTCAACACTATATAAGTGAGGTAACATTACTTTAGTGTTTGAATGAGGCACACAATACTTGGTTGAGGTCTTAACCTTGACTAAGAATACACTACCTTCATTCAAAAGAACAAAAATGTAGATGATTAAAATTCCCTACCTAGAATGACAACTAGCTTATCGAGAATCTAAGGACCTGATTAGAGTCTAAATTATGACTTACATTAAAACATGACTCATAGACTCTCTAAGACCAATTCAGAGGTTGAGCTCTAACTAACATTAAAAACATGACTCACCCAAACATACAAGACCTAGTCAGGTTATAAAACCCAACTAGAACTAAAACACCCCCAACTTGTGCAACTCAAACTTCAAAGTCTGATTAGTATCATGGGGATTATAAGCTCAAAATTTAGACCAATTTAGAAAATAAAGTATGAATAAAAATAACCACATAAAATTTGAAATTTGAAGACCTAATTGGGCCTCTGAAGTCTAATTAGGTCTAAGAACTAAGAAAATTAAGGTGAAACTCAACAAACCTATTCAGGTCTTTTACAAAGTTTTTCAAAAGTAAATAATAGGGTTAATAATTAATTTCTAGACTAAGTGTTTTATATTAAAATTTATCACATGGACTTGGTTGTCACAACAAAGTGAGTTTCAGGAGCTAATTTAACATGAAAACTAAGACAACTCCTAAAAATAAGTTGAGACCAACTAGTCCATGAGTTCAAGTGAGAGTGGTGAAAAAAGAAAAAATGGGGTACCATGATTATAGAATAACAACACTTCCTTTTTTTAATCATAATAAAATCTTTCCTCATGAAAAAAAGGCATATGCCTATTTTGGTGAAAGTGTTGATTATATACCACAAACTCAATTAGATGGTCCTAATACTATTCATATTGCTCCATATGTGGAAGATCAATCAACATTACTTAATGAGGAAACAATCAAGTTTCGTTTTAACACTAAAAAGGAACTGTGGCCAATACTATTGGCTACCATGTTAAAAATTGATGAAGGTAAATCTCTTCAATAATATTTACATGATTACCCTAAATTATTTGCATGGTCAGATAAAGATATGTCTAAAATTAATCTAGAGGTGGCTATACACAAAATTATCTTATATCTAAATTTTAACCCTGTCAAGCAAAAGATAATGAAAATGCATCCAAAAGTCACTTTGGTATTTAAAATTGAAGTTAAACAGATTTTGGCTGCCATAGTCATTTATGGTGTCGATTTGATTTTCATACCATCCTAGTAACAGAGACTATTGGAGATATCCTATGTCATATAATTGTTTTAGATTTAAATAAGGCTTTTCCTAAAGATGATTTCCCACTCCCAAACATAGATATGATTGTGGATTCTATAATAATATATAAGATGTTATAATTTATGGATGGTTTTTTGAGATATAACCAAAGCAAGATCAATACTACAAATTAAGAAAAGACTCATCATTCATCACACCATGGGGACATTTTTTATACAATCATGTCCTTTGGAATAAAAAATGTAAAAATAACTTATCAATGAGCAATGAATCATAAATTTCATGATTACATAGACAAAATAGTTGAAGATTATGTTGATGATTTATTAACAAAATCTAAACATTAAAAATACCATGCTATCAATTTATGATAATTTTTTAAGGAATGAGGAAATATAATGTCTGTTTAAATTTAAAAAAGTGTATTTTTGGATTATCTTATGAAAATATATTAGGTTTTATCATTTCATAAATAGGTATTGAAGTATACCCTAATAAATTCAAATATATACTTGATATGCCACCACCAAAAAATTTAAAGTAACTTCAATGCTTACAAGTTCATATTCAAGCTACATGACATTTTGTGGCTTAATTAGAATATTAAACACAATATTTTACAAGGTTACTTAAGAAGGATAACAAATTTAAATGGGATGACACTTCCCAATAAATTTTTGAGTTAATTAAAGAATATATTCTCAACCCACCTATTCTTATGCCTCCTATTTCAGATCGACCCCTCTTATTATACATTTATACCACTAATCAAGATTTGAGGGATTTACTCACACAATATGATGATGATAACAATGAACATTTTATTTATTACATTAGTCACACACTTCTTTATTATGAGAAAAATTATAATGCTATTGAAAAGATATGTTTATCTCTTATTTTTGCCACACAAAATCTATGACATTATTTGCTTCATAATGAGATTCATGTCATCACTTATGTTAATCCAATTAAATATATTATGTTAAAGTCTCATATATCAATACATATATAAAAATGGGTAATGCTTCTCACTGAATTTACTTAAATATTATCTCAAAAATAAATATTAAGTGAAAAGTCATTGTATATCAACTAATGGTTGCCCCATTACATGACCCATTACACATTATTTCTGAATTTTGAGATGAAGTCACTTCTTATAATATCAACACCAATATATAGAACATGCAATTTAATGGATCTAATATACTACAAGTGATGGTGATTGGATTATGTTTGTTATCCCACAAAGGTGAATAGATGCATTTCACTTTTTGTTTGGAATTTTCATGCACAAATAACATAGCAATGTATGAATCTCTCATACTTGGGTTACTTATTGCATAAAAATTACAAATCAAATCTTTACAGATATATGGAGATTCACAAATTGTCATTAATCAATTTATAAATATCAACTAAAGAGGATATGTTAATCCCTTATACAAACATGGTCTAATGTCTCATATTGCACTTCTCTTCTTTTTCCATTGACGACATCCCTCAAAAAGATAATCAACATGCCAATGCCATGGATAGTGAAAAATATATAATCCTATAAATATCAATAATGATTAGACAATATTTACTATCCAACAATTACAAAATCCTTTAGTTGGTATAAATATTATCAATGCACTAGATGTTTTGGTATCCACATAAAGTGCAGATAATCCCAAGTGGTATACTGATATGTATGTATATAATTACCTCCATAAATCTACTTTTTTTTAAAATTCCATGTTAGAGGATTAAAATATTAAAGTGACAATAAATGTGTTATGTACTTATTTTATATCCCTTTTTAAACATTATTTTGAGGGACAATTATTACTATTATTTAATACATTTGAATATCAAACAAATATACTTGAAGTTCATGATAGTGAATGTGGAGGCCACTTTAATGGTAAAACTATATCTTTAAAGATCTAACATCAGGTCTACTATTGGCCAAAAATAGAACAAGAATGTCATGGAAATGTTATATTATGTTCCCAATGTCAAAGGCACATCAACCTCAATCACACTCCATCAAATGTGCTATAAACTATTTTCTCTCCATGGCCTTTTTCTCTATAGGGATTTGATTTAATTGGAAAAATCAATCCAAAATCTTTAGACAGACATAATTTTATTACAACTACTGAATATTTTACAAAATGGGTAGAATTAATACCCCTAAAATATACAATAGATGAATATATTTTTAATTTAGTAATAACATATATTATATCATGATTTAACTTACCTTTTGTAATTGTGATAGATAATGGTTCATCTTTCAATAATAAAATAGGCAAATTTTTTTTGATGCTACCCATAAGAAAATTTTCAAGCAGAGGCAACTAATAAAATAATCAATAATATATTAAGTAATATGGTTATAAAACATGAAATATATTGGCACAATCAAATCATTTATGATCTTTGGGAATATCTCACACGTGTACACATACCAACAAGTTATTCCCTACTCTCCTATCTATGGAATAAAATCATGACTCCCTCTGGAGATTGAAATACCCTCTTTATGGGTCTCATCAAAAGACATTACCAAAGATAATGAGTATTGGGAAAAGTGCCTACGTGAATTAAAAATGCTTGATAACAAACACAAACAAGCTCTTGAACATCTAAAAGTATATCAACTATGTGATAAAAGGGCGTATGATAATAAAATTTGTGATTATGAATTCTAAATTGGTGATCTTGTTCTTGGATAAAATAAAAATAATACCAATGTAGATTAAAAGAACAAAGGAAAATTTAAACCAAATTGGTTAGGTCTATTTTTAATTATTGAATGACTAGGTGCAAGAGCTTACCGACTAACCACACTTGAAGGCAGGACTATTTAAAATATGTTGAATATCATATATTTACGTTATTATTACAATTAAATCGACATGATTTTTATTTTTGTTTTACTAATATCTTTTATCATTAAAATATTAAAAAAAATAAGCATGTAAATATATTAAAAAAATTAACAAATTTAAAATATTGTTAAAACTCAAAATTAGGACCTAAAACATCTTCAAATGTTGCTATGTTTGCTTCTTTTCATATTTTGTGTATTCTATGTTAAGTAGATATTAAATATCATATTTTAATACACAATGCTTATCAAAAGGTTCTTCAGTGTGATACAAGACATATCTTGACATGATTTTTGATGTCAAGCTTATCTTATTACCCAACAACATTATTAAGTTTGGGGCATCTCTTCGTTCTCTACAAACACTTTCATAGGTTATATTTATCTAAAACCTCTCTACCATGTTGAGTTATATATCATAAAAATGTATTTATAAATCACTCATATGTTTAAAATGTATTACATGTAATATGATACTTGATAACATTCATAATCATACATATCATGGAACTATACTAGTCTCATTTGATACATGTTTTTCTTTGCATTCTTATTTTACTGCATGATAGGTTAATATTTGCTTGTTTATTATGTGTGTGGCCATTGGAATTGTGTGTTATTATAAATTTTACATGTCCCTTGTATGTGGATTTTTATCCTTATAATTGACATATTATAAAAAATACACAACATTGTATTTATTTAATTCTATGATTATTACTTGTTACTATGGTGCTGTGATTCATATCATGCATTCTATCTATACTATGGCTCCATGATTCATGTCATTCAACACCTACATACTCTATTCCTACTTCAATTCCATGATGCATATAATGAATACATTTATTTTATGCTTCAATGATGTATCTTTCGAACACATGCTCCATGTGTAAATGCAATGCTATATTCAATACTATGAATGTAATAAATTTCAAACATTCCAAATAATATATATTTCACATATGATTTATTTTGAGATAAGTGATTTTTAGGTTACATCTCTCATCTCAGAATGGGGCCATCACAATAGGCTTGCTTATAACATTCAAACCTCATGAGCAAAAAATTTAGATTTATGGAAATACAAAAATTTTCAAATGGAAATATGATTAAAAATATTTAGACTATGGGGGCATGTGGCATGCATATGATCTCATTCTTATAGTTTTAAATTAGAAGTTCAAAATGTTAAAAAGTTTAAAATATTTCAAAAGTGGCAAGAGTTCAAAATTGAAAATTACAAATATTATTTCAATACAATACAAATATAGGGGGGCATGATATTTGTTAGTGCCCAAAATTACACTAAAGCAATTGGGTCCTTATCAAGTGTAAAAGCCTAAGTCCTTAACATAAATTCCTATTTTTAGAGTGTTCCTTCAAAGGTCAATTTTTTGATTAATTGGCTAAGTGTTAATTTGGTCTTTACTTAGTGTGTTTTAAGCCTTAGGGTCTTTGAGTTTTTTATCAGGATATTTTTCTCGATGGAAATATGTCTTTGAGATTTTTGTTCATGAAAAAATTCCAAAGACTTATTTCCATCGGGTAAATTATTTTTGAAAAAAAACTTGACAAAGTCTATTTTTTTTGAGTAAAATGTATTGCCCTATTTCTTTCAGGGATTTTGTCCTTACAAAATCTCCAAAAGGTCATTTTAATTATTGAAAAATACCTAAAGGGTCATTTATTTTAGGTATTTTTCCCTTGAAAAATCTCTAAAAGGTCATTTTGCCTTTGTATAATCCCTGAAGGGTCATTTCTTTTGAGCATTTTATTCTTGTAAAATCTTTGAAGGGTCATTTTGCCTTTGAAAAATCCTTGAAGGGTCATTTATTTGAAGCAAAGGACACTTTCAATAAGTCCAAAGGGCACTTTTAGAAGATCCGAAGGACACTTTCAATAAGTTTGAAAGGCACTTACCCTTTTAGAAAAATACACAAGTCATTTCTTTAGCAAAAATGTAAAGACTAATTTCTTCGGCAGAAGTGCATAAATCAATTTATTTGAGGAAATTATTTTGGACAAATTGTTCGAAACAATTATCCCACCAAAGATAAAAGTGACAAAGTCCAATTATCTCAAGAAAAGTACTAAGCTACTTTATATAAATTATTTCGAATATTTTATCTGAGACAATTATCTCGATAAAGAGAAGGGCCGAAGACTCATTTCCATCAAGAAAATTGCCCAAAGCAAAAATCTTGAAGGAATTAATTCTATTAGACATTATGTCCATAAAAAAAGTCTTGAATATGATCAATATTTTAGAGATATTGTTGTGGGAATGCAGGAAACAAAAATCCTGAAATAGGAATGTTGAAGATAAAAGTTGCTTGGAAAAAAATTCCTGACATAAAAAGCCAAAAACTAGGAATTATTGTGGAATAATTATCCTAGTAAAATTGATGCCAAAACAAATAGCCCATAGACCAAATTACCAAAGACAAAAGCCTAAAATAATTATTGTAGGAAAATTATGTTGAAAATAAAGAAGCTAAAGACAAAAGGCTTGAGAAAATTATTTCGAAGACCAAAGGGCTGATGAAAGCAGGGATGTCAAAGACAAAGAATATGACAAGTAAAGTCATGATGAAATTTCTAAATTTACATAGGTGACAAGCTCATATACATCATTGACAGGCATGCAAATGTCAATCTTAAGCCACAATAAATAGCCATTAGGATTCAAATGTTCCAAGATGGTTGAATTAGCATCAAATTTAGGCCCCACAAAGTAATCATTTGTTTTCAAATGGAGGCATATCTATAACTCACATTTGCTCGAATGGGGATGGTCTAATGACAAGTGAGGATTCAAATTAGCTAAAGAACCTATAAAATAATGTGAGTTCAAAAAGTTTTAATATTTTGGGAAGGAATCAATAGATATAATGATGATTGAATAGGTCAAAAGGTCAAGAAGCCTAAGGTGCTACCATGTGGCTCGATAGCACTCAAGTAGTTAGGACTATTTACAGAAAACCCCAAAAAGCCTACAAAGATACCAAGTGGAACATCCTAAAAGTAAAAGTACAAGATATATCTAATAATGTTCTACCCTAAGATCATGATATAATGGAGTGTATTTGCTCACCCAAGCCAGATTTGATGGTTTGGAGCCAAACAAGTAAAAGTTGAAAATAACCTAAGTCTTTTACATTTTTCATTATCATGCTTATCCAAATTCCTCCATGGGAAAGATATTATAGGTCTAAAAATCCATGATGGATCAATCCAAATAAGATCTCTCAAGAAACCATGGATCTAAAATATTCCCATTCCATCATTACAATATCATGTTGTTCTATGGCATGCATAATAAGAAGGGAAGTTGTCTAAGAGGTTCTAGCTATGTAAGCAAGTGGTCCAGGGTAAGTTCAGGCAGTTCCACATAATGAAAAAGTTTTTTTGGCCCTCCACCATGAATATTATTTTTCAAGATCATGTGGAAGGCATTTCCCACCATGAAATCAAATGATATGCTCCATGTTTTCATGATTTCTTATAGAGGTAGTTACAATAATCATTTTCCTTATAGTTACATGAAAATTTCAAGCATGGCAAGGGAATATTTTCTAGCTAGGAGTATCTTAGTATGTCTTTGGCACTTGTAGATTTGAAATGGGTAAAAAATGTATAAATAGAAGGCTTACATTCTATTTAAGAGGTTGGTTAGCCATTATGTTGGTCATTGTGGTCATTATCATTGGTTTTTGGTTATTTATTATAGTCTCTTCCACATTTTGGGATCATTATTGTGTGTAATTTGTCTCTCTTGCTAAGGTGGTTACAAATGTACAACCATTAACAAGCTCTAATAGCATCTCTATATGTCTCCGCTATCTAACATGGAGAAAATACACCATGCTTGTCCCCATGGAAGAATTTTGAAACATTGGTGTATGTAAGGTTTATTTCAAGTTAATAAAATGCTTGTAGTTCATTGTTATTTCCTGTTGGTGAAGTGCAACACTATGTTTTACAAATTCTACTGATTAGATATTTGGGTTTATGTTCATTACTAGTTTTCATTTTGAGCATAGGCCTAGGTTATAAATCCCTCTTTGTAGTTTAACTTGGAAGTATGTTGCTGAATAACTTATTAGGGCACCCTAGGTTTATGGATCTAATAGGGAAAAGCTTTTAAAATCTTATTTTTAGTGTGTGTTCTAATCTTTCAATGATCATTTGGCATTTGCTTCATCTTGTATTTTAGTTTTCCCTACATCTTTGCTAAGGATAATGTCATGAATATTGTAAGATCCCTTGCTGATTAAAAAATCTCCAGGACACCACCATGCCCTTCCTCTCTATTATTATCTAACTCAACCTACCCTATCCTACCCTACAAATAATACCCATTGTTGCATATTTTGAGTGTTATATGCTAGTGGATGTATAAATATTGCATACCTAACATGTGTTTGCATTTTTTGATTTAAAGCCCAACATTGTAATATTTTATTTAGCCCATGTGTTATTTAAGATTATTTCAAATGAAGGTTTTAATCACATTCAAATCTATCTTTAGTATCTTGTGTCTAATCTAATGCATTTGTGCATTCTATGTGACAACCCTTCCTAAGTGAAGTATATAAGTTTGGTTGTGCCCTAGTCAGATGTGCTATTTTCCAGTAATCCCCATGGAGGTTGAATTATAGAAGTTTTATATGTGATAAAGATACCCTATAGGTCCTCTCACCTTAGTTTAGGTAGAGCTAGAAAGTAGTATGGAGATGACCATACCCTCTATAGGTGCCTCTCAATCATTTTTTATGTCTAGTCCATTCTAGATGCTAAACCCTCCCTTAATTATAATGATATACTAGTGGGTTTTTCATCTTTGTTTTCCATTTGCTTCAAGTGTGAAAGGTTGAGTGTAAGAGGTGTACAACTAGGAACCAACACTCTTTCTAGCACCATTACTAGGGACACTTCTTATCACTCATGTTATTGGGGACTCTTGTAAAGAGATAGAGTTGTAAATAGCTTATGTGGTAAAGTTGTAAATAAACTCTTGTATCTTAGCCATCAATATTGTAGTACTCCACTAGGGACATACCAGGAAATTTTGAGATTTGATAATTGACATCTACTATTTGTTGTAAATATCTATGGATTTATCATGTTTTGAGGAGGTTTCCCCTTAATAAACATGAATCTAAAAATTTCATTGTCTTTGCTTTCATATATAATCACTAAATTTTTTAAGATATGGTTTCAATATGTATCACTTCAAGTTTGTAAATGGTTATATTCTAAAACTTTGATTCTAGTGGCGACTCCAAGATATCATCTGGTTTCAAAGAAATATCAGTGCCCATATTCAATATATTTAGCTTTGAGAGTTCTCTTTCTTGTGAAGCTAAAAGGAATGAAGTCATCCTTCATAGGTGACTCATCTAATAAACATGTCTTACCCCTACATGTTTATCAAATAAGGAGACAGGTTTGGAGGCCTATTGAGGAACTAAGTGCACTTGCATAGATTGTGTGGGATATCAAAATTCTAGTAATCCTAAGCTTTTATTTATTGAAATTCCTATTAATAAAGATTATCATAATTCTTCTAATCATATAATTTGTAGTTATTCAAAACCTTATAGCCCCATTTACTATCCAACTCCATCTTAACTGGCTAAATCCCCTCCCAAGTTTGATCCACCAGGTCCACCTCATTCATCCCCTCATATCCCTTTTCCATTTGTTCTTGAACCTACCATTGAATCAATCATGAGGCATAGAGATCAATATGAGAATGAGTGTCCTACATTTAAAATTCCCAGATTTAGACCTATAAATTTTGATGAGATGGAAGTTTATCCTAATGAAGTCCCAAATAAAGTAGGGAAATACCTTCTAAGATTCCAAGGGAACAATGAAGTTAGTGGTGATCAAAATTTATGGGATTTTCACAATATCATTGAAGACTATGCAATTGAGCATGAGGATGTGTGTATTGATTTTTTTGTGTACACACTAGAGGAAAATGCTCATGATTGGTTCATTATCTTCCTTATGGATGTATTGATTCATGGGAAGAAATGAAGAAAGTTTTTAGAATTTAGTATGGTGATAGAATTGAATTAAAGTTCCTTTTAGATGAATTTGAAAACACCAAAAAGAACCCTAACAAGTGTGTGTAGGACTTCAACATAAGGTTCAATAAAGATATGATGCGATTACCCAAAAATATTAGGCCTAGTGAGACATCATGTTTGATCAAATACTATGATGCATTTAATAAGAGGGATACATATTAATTGAGGGACAAGGCTCCTACAAAACTATAGTTGTCATTCAATATGGCCATCAAAATTGAGAGCAACATAAAGGCTATGGGTATGCACTTGAACAAGCATGATGATGCAAAATTGGTTGATCTATAAGAGACACAGTCCCAAATAGCCAACCTTGAAGATAATATTAATACTTTGGCCTTTGCTATCAAAGATATGTTATACAAATTCGATATATTTAAGAAGGGGGTGCCTCATAAGCCTACATGTGATGTTAGACATCAGAGGAGAGGGGATGGAAAAGAGCTATCAGATCTATTACACACCAAGGTAAATTATGTGAATTATAATTTAGACATTGATTGGTGTGATAAATACTACCTTCCACATCCCCCATGTGATACAAGTGAACCCAATGATGAAGATGCAAATGTTCCTGAGTGTACATCCAATGGTGATGATGAGATTATGATGTTTAATTGTCAAGACTCCCCATGTAAGTTTTTTGCCTCCATAGAAATGATGAATGCTACTACTATTGATCAGTTTTAGAGTGTAGTTATGAATGTCCCAACATATGAATTTGCTTGTGATGATAACATGACACAAGCACATGAGTTACACAATTATGATGCAATCAAAAATTTGAAGTGTGCTTTGAAAGAAGTGTTATATAGGGATGTAGCATTGGGTAGTTATATTGGGAATATGGACATTATTGAACAACCAATTATTCTTGATACTAGGTTTGACAATGAAGATGTTGTTTGGAGAATGCCGTTCAATGAGGATGGGGTTATCTTTTATTCCCCTCAAGATGAAAATTTTTAGACTTATTTCAAGTAGTAATTCAAGTGTACAAATGGAATTTATGATCCTAAGGCACTCTTGTTTGGTACTCACCTGATTGCAAGCAAGAAGCAAGCTTATTTACAGCTGCTAAAGAAGTACCAAGATCTTTTAGCTTGGTCTTATCTAGACTTGAGACCATGTAAAGAGGATTTGTTTCAATTTGTCATCCTATAATAGCCTAGAAACAATACCTTTAGGCAAGTGCAAAGATTAGTCTACTTCATCTTGGCCACCAAGTTATTGGACAAGTTACAAAGATTAAGGGATGGTAGAATTCTAGAGCCACTAGCTAATGGCAAGCATCCAAAACATTTCCTTGATTGAGCCTATTATAATGTACATAATTGTATAGTCTTGTTGTTTTATTGCCCCTATATTTTGGGCCTTATTTATACAATTTATTTTTGTGTTTCTATCATGTGCTCATTTATAGATCCTCTTAATCTATTTTTGTTTAGTGTGCCATGTTTTGTTAATCCTTCATGAATGTTTTCTAAAAATTTCTAAGTCTTAACTTCGTAGCCCAATGTATTAGCACCTGGTTTTACATTTTGGGGTTCTTTGCACATCCATAGGGGGTATGCATTCTTGAGCAAGATCCAGTGTTAGTGCTCAAAATTTCACTGAATTAATTGGGTCAAGTGTAAAATCATAAGTCCTTATTCCAAATTCCTATTTTCAAAGTGTTCCTTTAAAGGTTAAGTTTCTTGATTAATTGACTAAGTGTTAATTTGGTATTTACTTAGTGTGTTTTAAGCTTTAGGGTCTTTAGGGTTTTTTCAAGACATTTTTCCCAATGGAAATATGTTTTCAGGCTTTTTGTTCATGCAAAAATTCTAAAGACTTATATCCATTAGGTAAATTATCCATGACAAAAAACTTGACAAAGTCTATTTATTCTGAGTAAAACATATTGCCTTATTTGTTCTGGGTATTTTTCCCTTCAAAAATATTTGAAAGGTCATTTTTCCTATTAAAAAATCCTTGAAGGGTCTTTTTTTTTGAGCATTTTTACCTTTCAAAATCTCCAAAATGTCATTTTGCCTTTGCAGAATCCCTGAAGGGTCATTTCTTTCGGGCATTTTACCCTTACAAAATATCCAAAGGGTCATTTTGGATTTGTAAAATCCCTAAAGGGTCATTTATTTTAGGTGAAGGAAAATTTAAACAAGTCTAAAGGGAACTTTAAAAATATTTTAAGGACACTTTCAATAAGTTTGAAGGGCACTTACCCTTTGGGAAAAATGCACAGGTCATTTCTTCGATAAAAACGTAAAAGTTGAAAATAGCCTAAGTCTTTTACATTTTTCATTATCATGCTTATCCAAGTTACTTCATGGGAGAGATATTATATGTCTAAAAATCCATGGTGGACCACTCCAAATAATATCTCTTGAACAATCATGGATCTAAAATATTCTCGTGTTATCATTGCAAGATTAGGTTGCTCTATGGCATACATAAGAGGAAGGATAACTATCCAAGAGGTTCCAACTATGAAATCAAGTGGTTCAGGGCATCTTCAGGTAGTTATACATAATGGTAAATATTTTTCATCCCTCCACCATGAATATTATCTTTCTAGCTCATGTGGAAGGCATCTCCCACCATGAAGTCAAAGGATATGTTCCATGTCTTCATCATTTCTTATAGAGGCAATTGCAACAATCATTTTGCTTGTAGTTACATGAATATTTTGGGCATGAAAATTGAATATTTTATATTTTGGAGCATCTTGGTGATTGTTTATTATTTGGGAAACAATTTAGGTGACAATTCAGGTGACGATTCTACCCTAATTGATGATGAAACTTCTGGGAGCCATAACTTTTGCACTATAGCTCAAATTGACTCCCCATTTGAACCATTGGAAATATAAGAATGAGTATAATGTATTGAGATGGAATATATATTTTATCAATGGTTTTTGAACCAATAAAACCTAATGGAAGTGCCCCAAATTTCAATTTTAGTGGTGCAGTCTAAAAATAGTAAGTTTTTAAAAATAGTAATTACTCAAATTTTGTATTATTTTAAATCATGGAAGTTGAAATGCTTAATATCCCCCGATATTGGTGACTTTACACATCCTACTCATACTTTAAAAATGAGTATAAATGAATATTTAACTTGAAATGGAAATTAGACATCTCTTCCCAAAGATAAACATATAGTTGTATTGTGATCTTGAGTAATAAAACATCTCTTCTCAAAGAATTCATTGTTAATGTGTTATTTTTGTGTTCTTGAAATATATGTCAATCAAAAATTTTGAGTTTTGGATAACTTTAGCACTTTTATATTTTAAATGGGTAAAAAATCTATAAATAAAAGGCTAGTATTATATTCAGGAGGTTGGTTGGCCATTATGTTGGTCATTGTGGTCATTATTTTTGGTCTTTGGTTATTCTTTAGTATAGGATCTTCCACATTTTAGGATCATTTTTGTGTGTGATTTTTCTCTCTTTCTAATGTGTTTTAATATGTACAACCATTAATAATCTCTGAGAACATCTCTATATGTCTCCCATATCCAACATGGAGTAAATCCACCATGTTTGTCCCCATGGCAACATTTTGAAACATTAATGTATGTAAGGTTTCTTTCAAGTTAATAAAAATTCTTATGGTTTATTTATATTTCCTATTGGTGAAGTGCAATAATATTTTTTACAAGTTCTATAAATTGGATATTTGGGTTTATGTTCATTACTGTTTGTCATTTTGAGCATGGGTCTCAGTTATAAATCCCTCTCTGTAGTTTAAATTAGAAGTATGTTGCTAAATAACTTATTAGGGAACCCTAGGTTTATGGATCTAATAGGGAAAATATTTTTAAATCTTAGTTTCATTATATCTTATAATCATTCATTGATCATTTGGCATTTGCTTCATCTTGTATTTGAGTTTTCCCTACATCTTTGCTAAAGATAATGTCATGAATATTGTAAGAACCCTTAATGATTGCAAAATATATAGCACACCACCATGAAATTCCTCTCTATTATTATATAAATCATCATACCCTATAAATAATACCCCTTGTTGTATATTTTGAGTGTTATTTGGTATCAAATGCATAAATATTACATACCTAACATATGTCTACATTTTATCCTTTAAAGCCCAACATTGTAATATTTTATTCAGCCCTTGTGTTGTTGAATATTATTTTGAATGAAGGTTACAATCACATTCAAATATATCTTTAATATCTTGGGTCTAATATAGTGCATTTGTGAATTCTATGTGACAACCCTTCTTGAGTGGAGTGTATAAGTTTGGTTGTGCCCTAGTTAGATGTGTTATTTACCAATAATCCCCATGGAGGTTGAATTACATAATTTCTCCATGTGATCAAGCTATCCCATAAGTCCTCTAACCTTGGTTCATGTAGAGATAAAAGTAGCAGGGAGATGACCACACCCTTTTTAGGTACCTCTTAATCATTTTCTACATCCAGTCCATTCTAGATGCTAAACCCTCCCCTAGCTACAATGACATGCTAGTAGGTTTTTCATTTGTATTTTTCATTTGCTTCAAGTGTTTAAGGTTGAGCATAAGATTTGTAAAATTGGGAACTAAAAATATTCATTAATATCCACATTTATACTACAATATTTTATAAATTCTCAAATTCTCAAGTTTCAAGTTGAAAAGTTAAAAAGTTTCAAATAGAATCTATATCCATCAACATCAGTGTGATTCATCTCAGTTTCAAGTGGGCCATCCTAGAGTTTTATGACACTCAATATCCATGGTTATAATTTTTAAATATGTAGTAGGACATACTTCATGGTTTTACCCCTTCAAATATTTTATAGAGTTATCTATATAGTCAAATGAGAGTTAAAGCATACAATCCCTCAAACTCAAGAACATCAATGGTTTTCAAATTGAGACTTAATCAATCTTAATTCAACACAATTAAAAAACTATCCAAATGTCCCAATAATGAGGCATGCAATTAGACATCTCTAAGTTACTAGGAAATTTCCTCTCCTTGCTCTCTTTTCAAATTACATATAACAAATTTCAAAATTTCAATTTTTAATATGAGAAAATATTAATTTTAGTGGCATTGTTGTTAGTTTCTTACATTAAAGCATCTTGCACAATCAAGATTTGCATTCAAATTCAAAGTGTGTATACACACTTAGGTTTTAATCTACTTACTCAAGTAATTTTACTTTGTACATCACTAGAATAAAGTGGGGGAAAAATTAGACAAATAACTTAATCAAAAAATGCTTGACAATGTTTAATCTTGACATATATACCCTTACTTGGTTTATTCACCATTTCTATAACTCATAATATATAAGAGACCTTAATTAACTTTTAATCATTGTAAATATCTTATAAACATCCCTATTTCATCTACATTCATCCATATTCATTCCACATACTCCTTTGTGTCTTGATTTTTTATTTTTACAATTTTTTATTATCAACACCTATGTATATGTGCCTTTGAGGAGCATATATATGAAAGTGCATGATCATTCAATTTATTATATATTAATATAAGGAAATAATATTATAATACAAGTATGTCATGCATATTTTATCAATTATTATTATTAGAGGTTCTTGGATCACCAAAACTTCATAATTATGGGGATAGTCAACTACAATACTAACAAGCGACTTATTCAAGGGCCTTTTCTAGACATATTAAAGGTTTATATGGAAACATCATAGGGTTTAGCATGATTTAAGGTTGTATCATAGATATTATTAGTGTCATGAACAAATATACATAAAAATAGAACTTAAAATTGGCAATTATAGAACATGGAGTATTTCATAATGTGACTAAATACATTCAGATCTTATCTAGTTCATATAAGGAGCATGGAAAAATTTAGGAAAATAATAGAATAATTATTATATTAATCAAAATAATCCATTACATTCTATCATAGAGATTAACTTTTATATTCTTACAATACAAACTTAATGAATAAGCATTAAATTATTCTCATAGCAAATGAATTATAAAGATAACAATTACAAAAAGTAATCAACCCTTTTATATACATATACATACATAATATATCTTAAAAATGTTGAAGTTATAACTTCATGTCTATTCAAGGTATCCAGGTGTGCCAAGTCACTTTTAACTTTCTCTATTGTTATCAACTCAAAATAGGCCAACTGCATTCTAGTCTAGCTAGGTTAGCTAATAAGATTGTACAACTAGAAGTGGAAGTTGTTACTATGCATGGAAGATATGTATGGACATGCTGAATAGTAATATATTTAAACATATGAAATATATATTCAATTTTTTTCCTACTAATACTTTCCCAAAATTAAAATATTGTCTCATCCTAAGACAAAATCATAACAATGTAAAATAGTGCCAAAAATATAAGAGGGCTCCCATGAGTCATAGATTACCTAAGGTGCTATTTATCAATTTTCACCCTATGTACACTGCATAGCCACCCTTGTAGGTTTTCAATAAATTAGTGTCCTGTGACTCATTATGTATCCATTTGAGAAAAAAAATATAGTATCAAAATGTCAAAATTGGGATACCTACACATTATTTGGGAAGCAGGAGGAGTTGAGTCCAACTAGCCAAGGGCCAACGAAAATGCAGTGGAAGAACCTTGCATTATTGAATTTGAGCTTGAAATTTAGGTGGTGGAATGAACTAGGGAGTATTAAGCATATTCATGATCATAGAATCAAAAGTTAAAAATTCAACTTTAAAAGCTTGCCAATCTAATAAAATCTCCTAGATAAGATGAAGCAATGATCATAGACGGCCTTGGGAAAGAGGTAAAGCTTGAAGGTATTCATCTAAAAATGTGGGAAAAGTAATGCAGGCATTAAGAATTCACTGATAAATATATTTATGGAGGTATGTGATCTTATTAACAAACCTATGAACTTGAATACTAGTGAAAGTATTGCATTGGGTGTGCTTTTACCACTACTATAAAATTCACCAACTTGATGTCCTTGGTAGAAGACAAAGCCCAAAGTGTAATATCTAGGTCATCTATATAAGTGGTCTAATTAAGTATGGTTACCTTATCCCTAATATCTTATACAAATGCTGATTGCATACTAGCCCAAATGCTATCCAGATATTGCTTTCTATCTAGAAGACACTAGGCTACTTGTATGGACTATAAATATGTAGCATGGATAGAATTTTGATATTCATCCAATAACTCTAAAAGGAGTTCAAAATCATCTTTGATTCCAAAACCTTGGGTATATATACTCTATAGTTTCTAAATATGTTTCCAATCCTAGGTCAATTATGTAATTAGAAATGGAAGCTTGCATGTAGTAGATATACTCTCCACATTTGAGACTTGTTGTACTAAGATGGGGTAGGCATCCTCAATGAATTGATAAAACTAGCATAGGTTGGTTCACAATTCTACATTCTTTGATGTTAGTTGGGCAACTCTATTTTCTAATGATGTAGCTTTATATTTAATTCTCTCTTGAAATTCATCTATGCCTTCCAACTATGTGGCTAATGACAATTGTGAAACATCTAATAATGCTTCTGTGATGGGCATATGAAGACCTAGAGTAGAGATGGATGCCATTAGAAGTTCCTACTAAAAGGGTGAAATGGGCAAGGAAAATTATGGTGTAGTGAGAGGAGGTTAGTAGAAGGTCCCATGACCAAAGACTTTAAGTGGGGTGTCTGATAGTAAGTGGAAAAGGAAGCTATTTCACAGTGAACTTTGATAGATTTGACTCTGTTTTTGCCTTGCATACTAGTTGTAGTGTCATATCTAGATGTATATTCTCAATAACCTCCTTGGATTTCTATGCTTGTACCTCATACTATTTTTTCATAGTGTAATCAACATCTCTTTGGTATTGAGCATCAACCTCTACCTTATTCTTTGCCACCTCTCCTGATCCCTTCTCTTCAACTTGTTGCTAGAATTATTTTTCATATTTAGACCTATCCTAGGAAGCTATTACATCATTAGAGTCACATATCCTTTGTTCTTGTAGTTCTTCTTACCTACATTGTTCATCCTCAACTTTGGCTTCTACCACTTGGGATTTAGCTCTAGTAACTTGAAGCTATGCTTCTTACTCTAGGAGTATGTATTGTGATGTGGCTTCCTTTTTATTTGCCTCTACTTTGGATTTGTGTTATTCTTCCTTGTGCACTCTACATTCGGTAGCTCATTGGGCTTCCTCATGGTTTGTCTATTGTTCCTCAGTAGTGGGTTGGTCAGTTGCCACTTCTTCATAATAAGGAGTAGGATCCTTAGAAGGAGATTAGGAGGGGATAAGTATTTTCACTTGAACCTCTTATTTATAAACCTATGAATTATTGATGAGATTCCTCATGGGTTTTGGAGAAGATTCTATTGGCTAGGACTGTACTATAGACTATGTTTAAAATAGATCCAGATCCTATGTAGGAATTTTTAGTCCAAATAATGTCTTACTTATGTCTTAAGGTTTTTGAGGATGTCATAGTGTGAACTTATTGTAGGTGAGAGTTTCTAGAAGAATATCCACTAGAGGATCAAAAATATTGGGATATATAAGAGGAGGTAGTGGGCCTATAGTGAAGGCCTCATGAATATTACATAGATTTCTTCTTCTATGATTGCGTCCATTATGATGAAATATGGAAAAGTGGGCAAATCCACCAATAGGTGTGATGAAACCTTGTTTTATATGTACATGATGCATTAAAAATTCTAAAATAAATACTCTTTCTCTTATTCTTCCTCATACAAGTCACCATCCATATCAATAATCATGTTCTAATACACTTGTTACTCATTTGTGCCTAATTTAGGAAGATAATAGTTAGCTATAATATAAGGAACACTTAGATCATCTAACCAAAAAGCCTAACTATGAGTTCTATGTTGAGGAAGAGATGGGGATCACCGAATGTCAGGTACTTTACACTTGCTAGTATCTTTAGGTTATGAAATAGAGGTAGAAGGTGGTATAGTCAAAGATCTTAAAGCTGTCAGCTATAGAGAATAGATTGAATAGGTGTCACCCATGTGGTATCCATAACCTTTTTCTTATCAATATGTTGTTGTGTAATCTGCATGTTAATAAAGAAAATAAGTAAGGCACTGGGGACTTTAGGCAATTCATGGATGCGAATGGCAATGCCCCTAGGCATCTTTATGACAACTACATATTGCCCTAAGTAATATATAACATCCGAAGTAATGCATAGGTTTGTCATAATGAGTTTAACCAATTCTTTCCACCATACTTTGAATTTTACCTATTGGGTGATATACCCATGTTTCCTTGTCCATACCAAGTTGGTGAATTGTATTTTAGGTCAATAGTATACATCTAAGTGTACTTCACCTTCAAGAAAATTTCATTTTGTAAAAATCAAAAGAAAGACCAAAAAATGGTACTAAAAAGTGAGGTTAGTATCCTGAATATCATTATTAATATTTGTGATGATCTTGGATACTAAAAACTCAAGCCAATCAAACTCTTCCTAGTAGTGGACCATGTAGTGGGGAATGTTAATTACCCCTTTGGTTGTTTTTTTGTTATTTTTGGTCATATATCAATACCTTTTAGTGATTTAGTATACCAATATATGCACTAGATCATCTAAGATTTTTGAAATCTTAATCCCTCAGGAGATTCTTACATAAGCGTCATGCACCTTTGGTAAAATAGGTGTCACCTTAGACTTGTCATACGTGTCATCATAGTTGTGTTGATGCACACTATAATGTCCTAGGAAAGATAAATATTCCTATCATTGTAGTGGCTAAGTAAAGTCTACATGAATTCACCCAAACCACCAAATGTGGGAAACTGAATTAGTCTTCCACATCAATGTTGCAAAAAGGATTTGGCTATGTCAATGCTAGAGGTTATGTGCCTTGAAATTATTAAGGAATAAATAATCACTGTTTAGCCACTCAAATTAAGTTGAGTGCTTTAGGATAAAAAAACCTCATTTGACATAGTGCTAGTTTGGTGTCTATATCCTCTTTTTATGAATCATTCAATGACATGATCAAGTGATCTATGTAAATAGCTACCATGGTTTATGTTTTTGTGCTAGATTACTTTGAAAATTCACTTAAGCTCTTAGCTCACTATTGGATGCATAGGTTATCATAGACAAATTGATCTCACTTGAAAATTATGTATTCATTTTATAAATTATGGTGTAGGAGCTATAGATCACATCAATTTAAATATATTTTAGTGCCATTTAAGCTTTGCTCATGTGCTTTAAATAGACACAATCTTGCCAATTGAAATTGTTAATAATTTGCTCAGCTGACATCCACTCTTATATTCAAAATAGATCCTGATACAATGTAGCCTATAACCATTTTGATGTCATTTGTTAATATTCCTTGATTATATAGTAAGTCACAATCTCTTTGACAAGACCTCAACCATTGATCACCTACCTTGCCATTAAGGGTCATAACTAACCATTATTAATAGTTATCAGACTCTGAGCTAAGTGTACCTATCATTTACTAGACTTAATTATTGCTTCCTGCTATTTCTTTGCTTACCTAAAAATGTCATCTTGTCATGAATCTTGACATGCTACTCTAAGAATCCTTATCTATGAGCTTTAATAACACACCTTTAATCTACTCAAAAAATCAAATCATGCAAAACACATAACAACCAAAAAGGAAATCCTAAGCTAACTTGGTGTGAACTTACACATATTATTATTGTAGTCTAATTTTTACTACATGTAAACTTTTAGTCTATAACCATTAACTTAGCTTGATAAGATGTTTCCTTGAAAATCACATAGAACTACTATACCTGGCTATGATATCTCATGGATAATGTATGGACCCTTCCACCTAGTGTTTAGTTTTCTTGGAAAATTCTTGAATCTCCTATCATACAAGAGAACTAATTAGTTTAACTTGAATCATTTCTTTCATATATTTATATCATGCCAAGCCTTTTTTCTATGCTTTTAAATTTACTGTGTCCAAATGGTTCTACATCTATCTTCATTCATGCAATTGAGTTATATCAATCTATGGGTGAGGGATTCTTCATCTCCCATATGCATAATATAAGAAATACATAGACTAGGCACAACATATTCAAGGGGAATCGTAAATTCTATCCCATACACCAACTAGAATGGTGTGAAGCTCATCACACATTTGTAATGTGTGTGATAATCCCATAACATTGCAAGAAGTCTATCTTCCTAGTCATCTTTTTGAACATCATATATTTGGGTCAACATCTTATAGATGAATTTATTCATAGATTATACCTTACCATTCACTTTTAGATGATATTATGTGCTCTTATGATGCGAAATCAAAAACTCATCTATCAAATTTTTAATTATTTTATTTAGAAAATGAGTACCTAGATCACTTACCAATTTGATTGGGTAGCTGAAATGAGTAATGATGTTCTCATATAGGAATTTAACAATATATATAGCTCCATAGCTTGGTATTATATCAGCTTTTACCCATTTTTTAAATTAGTTAGTCATAGTGATAATATACCTAGCTTTATTGCATTTACTTGGTGGGTTGATGGGCCTACAAAGTCAATACCCCATTGCTCAAATGGCTATTGTGTGAGTATTGGTTGTAAGGGAATTTCATCCTAATAATTTAGTTTTACCATTATTTGATAGACATTACACTATTTTTTGACCCATTACACATATTGTAATAGGTAAGGCCACCATAATCCACTCTATGATACCTTTCTTGTAGTGGCCTCCTACAAGCCCTTAATGTGCCTCCTAAAGAATTTGTCGTCTCTCATAATCTAAGATAGTTCTGTGCAAGACTTAATCTTTCCATAAATAATAGAAATAATCATCAATTATACTATAAGGGAGTGATTTTGTAATAAACTATTTCTTCTCCCTCTCTATATAATATTTAGGAAAGGTGCCCTATTCAAAAAATTATGTGATATCTTGTAACTCCTCGAGCATCATAGTAACTTGAAACAAATGGATATTAGAGGACTCATATGGGATTTCTTTAGTTTATTCACCATTAGTCAGCCTATTTAGATGATCTAATCCTAGATTTTCATGTCTTGGCTTTACATTTATATGAAATTGGAACTCCTAGAATAATAATAACTATAAAAATGTGTCCTTTGAGTATGGGATTATTGACCAAGTATCATAGAGCCTAGTGATCTATAAATATCTCAAAGGGTGTTGCTAAGAGGTAATGTCAAAAATTTTATATTGAAAACATGATGGCCAATGATTCCTACTCAGTTATTGTATAATTATTTTTAGTAGTAGACAAATTTCTACTTACAAAATCGATTGGATGGTTCAATCCTCCCTTTTTGGGCTATGTAAGAACTACTCTTAGTGTAATTATTGAATCATATACATAGACATTAAATCATTTATTCTAATCAAGAAATATTAAAATTGGCACAATGATCAATTTATGCTTGAGGTCTATGAATGTTGTTTAGCATTTGGGAGTCTAAAAAACTATACTCCCTTCCACAACAACTTCTCTAATGGCACTGAGATTGTATCATATCCTTTTATAAACTTATGATAGTACCCTATATGTCATAAGAAGGATCACATTTTAGATGAATTATTTTGTGGTGACATTCCAACTATCACTATGATCTTGGCCTGATCAACTAATATGCCTCTACTACAAATGACATGGCCAAGTAAAACACCAAATGGTGTGAAAAACAAAATTTTATTTAAATTTAGAGCTATCCTCAAAGATCTGCATGTTTCTAACATCAATCTCAACTTAGACAACTATTATTTAAGTAATGGGAACACTGCCCAATCATCTAGGTAAACCTCCAAAAACTCATGAATAAAATCTATAAATGCAACAATGACATCTCTAAAGAACACCATTGGTGCATTTTTCAAGTAGAATGACATTAACTTATAGGCTAAGGATCCCCACTCTTTTATGAAGGTAGTATTTTTTCTATCCTCCTCTATAATAGGTATCTAGTGGTAGCCACTAAACCCATCCATGAATGAATAGACCTTCTGACCTAAGATAGACTCTAATACCTCATCAGTGAATGGGATTGGGAAGGGATAATTGACATAAGCATGATTTAAGATGTGATAATAACCAGAAATATTTATTTTTCCTATCTTCTTTGGGTGTACCACTATAGGACTCACCCAATTAACTTTTTCCATAGGAAAAATTATTCTTGATATGAGCATCTAATCTAATTATTCCCTAACTTTTATTTTCATATTAGAGTTTAGACTATAGGGATGATTTTGATTGGCTTTGCACATTATTTAAGTTTAATGTGAATTTATCCAAGAGAGGGATCAACACCTTTAACTTCTAAGAATGTGGTTGGGAATATGCCCTGATAATATCTTAGAAGTTATAACACTTATGAGATATCAACATGTGTCTAGTAATAACCAATATAAGCTAGCTTAGGTACCTCCTCTATACCAATGTTCTTAATATGTTTTTTGAGAGGCTCTTGGGAAATATTATGCTCTCCTTCAGGAATGGTGTTGTAGATTTATCTTTCAGCCTTTCATTCTAGAAAAGTAATCTACCATAGCCTATATTCTTTTATTTATTCTATGACTTCCTCTGGTAGTGGTTTTAGATCCCTTTATAGTACAAATAGATATTGAAATTCCATATCATCTTTAGTATCTTGGTCAGATTGATACTTTGAGTGGTCTTGGATATAGTGACATGACTGGACTGATCCCTATTCCTACTCCTAAAGAAAGGTATAAAAATTTAATGTCTCTTCTAAGTCACAAACTTAACTCTATCTTAGATCAGAATCCATTAGAGTTGGAAAATCCTCAACTTATCCTTAGCATAGGAAAGTCTCCATTTTATACAGAGCTCAATGGACTATGTGATGATCACTCTCAAATACAAAGGTTTGTATGAAGTTGTTTTGTATTTATGCCCAATGCTTCATTTCTTTCCTACACTCTTGGTGAATGTACCATACCTTAGGAATGACCCCAAGAGTATAAATAAAACTATGAGGCCAGTATTTCATAGCTATGACTTCTCCCATATAAACCTCAATACACCTAGAGATATTTAAATTATGAAGCTCTCCTTCTTAGAAAATTGGCCACTCTTATTTTACTTCTTTTGGTAACTTAAACCTTGTGATTAATAATTCATAGGCTTAGTCCCATTTTATGCGGCCTTCTCTATGCACTGACCACCAATTCATAGTAACCGCTTTGAGTGCATAATTGAGATCATTGAACCTCTTATATTTATCAAGGAAATGTAGCTAAAATCACATAAGAAATGCATGTACATCTTCAATTATAATGTATAGAGGTATCTATTTTTTTGTTGTGTATACCATACATAGAGGTCATAGTTCATGGTCACCTTTAGCCCAATTCAAGAGATGGGTATCTAAATCTCCATTTATTATAGATATTCTATCCCAAGGTAGCATACCATCAGTGCTAGCTCTATATAATCCTTATCAATGTAGTCTATGTTATAAATGAAATCTACCTCATATTGTGTTGGTGACCCCAAAAATATTGAGTGTGCTTCTTGTTTCTTCAACTAATGGTTTTGCATATTACTTCATAGAAGTGTACTGGGTAACTCTAAATATTTAAAAACTTATGTTTATAGACTAGGCTGGTTATAAAGAAAAGTGTAGTCCATAACTCATAGAGCCTGATGCCTATCATCTATTGTCACTTTCATCCAGCATATTCCTATGAATACATAGGGAGAATATGGCTCCTTGGGGATGACATATAGATTTGAATATACTTTATTCAAGGAAATAATGATGATCTTATCATCTAAATGTGATTCAAGTTAATTCATGACTATATTTATATTCATTTATCCATCATATGCCCACTTCTTCTCAATAAGAGTAAGATAGTGAGTCTTAATAGTCTTCATGTTGATGAATTAAAAATCACCTTACAAACTGAGATTTATGACATTAATTTCCATGTCTTATAATTATTTTATAGCTTCTACCTTCCCATAATCAACAAAGCTAAGTGTCACAGGACTATAACTCAACATAGGTCATCTAATAACTTTTCAAGTGGATCTAGGAATCATATTGACTATGCTGCCAAAATCAAATATAACATTTGATATTTCATATCCAACTACTTTGATGTCCATTCTTTCATGGATATCCCATGGTTTATTAGTATTCATATACCAGACCATCTTATCAGTTAGTTGTTGGCCTTTATATGCATATTCTAATAGATTATACAAGAGACTCATTATATTCTAGGATATATCCTCATTACGTAAGGTACTAAGGAGCTTCATTAAATTGGTTAGTGTAGTGACAACTCCTTATCATAATATTCATACAATTTGGACATACATATAAGAATCCATAGTTACATCATCTCCTTCATTGTTCCTTTATTATTGGATATTGTTAATAATCTATGTAACTTCCTATATCAAACTTTTCTCAACACTAGTTTCTAGATACTTATCAAGTCACACTTTCTTTATCCCACCATCGATAGGAATATCTAATGGAGGAAGTAATTACACTACATGTTGTTGATGTGTGATGGCCTATGTTAATGTGTTGTCTCTTGAATATGCTAGAAATAGGTTGAAATTGCACATAGCTTTATCTTTGTGTTGACCCTCTAGCACCAGGAAATCCTCTATGTCATGTTGATCTAAAGTTTTGTAGTAAGCATAGTATGAATACCACTAAGGATTCTATGGATAGTTCCATTGTATATGGTTTAATTCACCACATAGATAACACTAAATAGGCTATCTCCCTCATCTTCCTTATGCACCTCCTTTGTATGCACCTTGATAATTACCTCCTCTTTTGGTACCTTAGAAACCCTAATCACCTTATTATTGTGGCCCTAAACTAGCTATATGTTGGGGTGAATTCCAACCCTATTGATGTTGGTATATATCATACCCAACATATTGGGTCTATGGTGGGTTTGGAGCCTAACTAGCCTGCTATGCCTAAGGAATAATAGGGTTTTAGGGAGCCAAATATTGAGGTGTGAATGACTGTGTAATAATATTTCATTATTATGTAGAGAATGGTCTAGTAGCTGATCCTTATGTCTAATAAGACTATATTTTAGGTTCCCAAACATTAAAAATCTACAAAGCATTAGTAGGAGATACCTCCAATAAATAATTAGTTTGTGTCACAACATTTAACTACTATGTTATGACTATAAATGAATTTTTATTAATGTCTTCCTTTATTTCTTTTAAGGATTGATAATCTTTGTCTTCATGATTCATAGATTTGTAGAAGTTACAATGTAAAATCTATGGCTTCTTAATGTAATGTTATATTAAATGATAACATCTAGTAGAGTGACCTACCATTTGGTAAATTTCACAAAATTGAGTTTTGAGTCTTAGCCACTAATTTTTATGATGTCTAGAATAACTACATTCTATGTACTAGATGTCTAACTTTTGTCTATCAGTCATATCGTGATCTTATTCAAGATTTTAAAAAAGGGTTTGTATTTTATCTTCAACCTTAAATGAAGTAAGTTTTGTATCACCATAATTATCAATCTATTATACTTTGATCATAGTAGTGTGAACATCTAATTTAGCACCAAAATGTGTTTTGGCTATAGAAAATTTGATGTGAGGTCACATACCTTCAAAAAACTATGTAGATTTAACCTTATCTTCCATAATAAATTCCACATTTTTCATGACATTCAAGAATCTATGATCATAGTCTTCAATGTGCTCTCTGGGCCCTTGTCAGATCTCCTTGAGATGCTATATAGTCTAGTTTGTACTTTTATTTACATTAAACTAGACTATTATCTATATTTTTATCTGATCCAAAGTTACTACATTGGTATCTTTATGATAGATTAATTCTAAGGTTATTCTAGATAGAGAATCAATTAATTCACACATCATGATATTTTCATCTATAATTCATTTAACTTTCCATTTGATTGAAAATGTAAGAATATACTGTTTAGGGTCTGAGGACCCATTATAGGGTACCAAACTGATAAAAGATCCAAGTTGAAGCATCATACCTAGTCCTTGTGTAGTCACAGGAACCTATTGTTATTGTGCATGCTTTTTCATAGATATCTATGGTGAGTGTGTCTATGATCCTTGTGTGAAAGGATAAAATGCTTGGAGATGTGATCCTAAAGTGGGTCTAGGTGATTCTGATGAAGTCGAAACTTCAAAGTCACTATCGTATTTTTCTTCTAATAATAGTACGGCATGCTTTAGGATAACTGGGTTGGTTTCTATCAACAAATTTGATCTAATTTACTAATTTTATTCTCTAAAAAAACTATATTTGATATCTCAATGGGATTTATTAAATATCTTTAGAGTTTTCTCATGCACTTTTCTTTATTTTGGATCAAGCTAATATTGGTCTTTTACTCTAGCAACTAAAGTGTGATTGTCTACAAAGAAATAGGGCTTAGGGGATGTGTGCTCCTCAAGTGAATGGTCTAAAGATCCTTAAATTATTTCTTCATCACTTGAACCTATATTTTTACTATGACTATGGGACATTCTTCTTCATTATCCTATCAGTAACCTTGTCTAAGGTTGTGAACATTTTCCTAACTATTTTAACACAATTATCTCTTCCTTATCTTCTCTTTCTTCATACTAGACATTAATTTATTTATCTTCATCTCTTTTCAACCTGGGATTATCACTCTCTTACTTCACACTTCTCTTATCTTTCTCTTCTTCTCACTCACTCTTCACTCCTACTCTACTACTATCACCTCTTGGGTTCATAGTTGATTGGGTATCTTTACTTTGGTTCCACATTTTCTATTGTCACAGTGCTCAATCTGACTCTAAGGTCTTATTTGTCTATTCTCATAGTGCTTCCTCTATATCTAGAGTCTTTTTCAACTCTTTTTATTTTTACTTTGACATATTGAGTCTAGGTTCAAGCCTTCCTCATCCTCTATTCGCAATTCTATCTCACACATCCCTATGGCACCCATGCGACTACTCTATGTTAGGTGGAGTGGGAACCATGGATTTTTCTATAGTCAACATTTTAATGTGAAAAGGAATTCATTTAAAAATTTTACCTCTAATTCCCCTCAAAAATTTATTCTTTGTATCTTCAAATTAAATACAACCTTGTATTATGAATTTTATTATATAACTATCAATGGTTGTGTCTACCCAGTAGTTAATCACACTTGTCCAAGGTTCATCCAAGATTTTTAAAATTTTGATATTTTCTTTAGTCTATGCTATATTGTGTGTACTTCTCAGTTGGTATCATAAATTTTCCAATCTTTCCACCCATGAAACTAGTAAACATAGGAACTCACACCAAAATATCTCATAAACATCTGCATATAGGTGATCCTAAATAATTGATTTAGTATTACTTTCTATCTTCCTTACCCCTACTTATGTGAAATCATTAATTTTTAGATCTAGACATGCTTTTATATCTCTCTAACTTGGGAACCAATGCAAGATTCCCTTGAACAATGAATTCCACACTCACCATACCATTATTATAAGAGGTTCTTAGATCACCATAACTTCATAATTATGGGGATATTCAACTACAATACTAACAAGTAACCTATTAAGGGACATTTTCTAGCCCTATTGAAGGTTTATAAAAAAAATCATAGGATTTTACCATGATTTAAGGTTATGTCACTTTGATTATTAGTGGTAGGAATACAAATACATATAAATAGAACTAAAAATTGGCAATTACAAAACATGGAGTATTTCATAGTATGACTAAATACATTTAGATCTTATGTAGTTTATATAAGAAATATGAAAACATTTAAGAAAATAATAGAAGACTTCTTCTTATATTAATCAAAATACTTTGTTACATGTTATTGTAGGGATTAACTTGTAGAATATTATAATATAACTTAATAAACAAGTATTACATTAATCTCATAGTAAAGGAATTATAAGGATAACAATTAAAAAAATAAATCAACCCTTTTCCATATAGATACATCCATAATATATCTCAAATATATTATAGTTTCAACTCCCTATCTATTCTAGGTAGTCAGCTGTGCTAGGTCACTTGTAACTTCCTCTATTTTTACTAACTCAAAATAAGCCAACTACATTCCAATCTAACTAGGCTAGCTAACTAAATTGTATGGTTAGAAATAAAATTTATTACTATGCACAAAAGATATGTATGGACATGCTGAATAATAATATATTTGAACATATGAAATATATATTTGAATAGTTTCCTGCTAACAATTATTAAGAAAACATCACATTTTATCAATTAGTGTGCACATTGATTTAATTATATCCTCATCCATCTAGTGCTAAGGTCTTCTATCAAAATAAGCTTATAACCTGATCATGTAGTAGTTATATTTTGTAATATAAGAGAGGAGGTTAAAATTTATTTCTCACTTGGGTTATTATTACACACATGCATAGGAAAACATCATTGAGTTATATGCCAATCATGTAAGATATGTAGTTGGAAATCTTCAAGAGGTTGCCTGAGTCAATTAAATTACACACTTAGTTTTCACATCATTATTGAGGATTAGGTGAAAGATAAATAGAGAAGATAAATTTTAAAATATTCCCATAAATTTTGAGAAGTGAAGTTAAATTATTATTTATCATTAGTATGTGAATGAAAATAGAAAATAATAAAACTTAAAATTAGTGGAGTACATAATCAGTAGTAGGGTACAAAATCAAAAGGAATAGAAGTACAAAATCGATAGCATACCAATTCTATTTAGTACATAATCAAGTATTCATTTAATATATTCTACTAATAATCTACAATAAAATTTATAGGGTGTCTACACAATCAACTCTAGATCGAGATTTCAGTCCCAAAATTCCATAATTCTATGAAGGTTTATCATATTTTATAATTTTGATTTCCTTTCATTATTATTGATTGCTTTATCATATAGTGGTTATATATATATATATATATATAAATCCCTAAGGTAGCTATGATTAGTATTTTTGATTGTATTATTAGAGATATCCCTTGTGCATTAGTTTTAGTTAATTATGAATAGGTTATTTTATATATATATATATATATATATATATATATATATATATATATATATATATATATATATATATATATATATATATATATATATCTCCCTAAGGTAGATATGATTACTATTTTTGACTGTATTAATGGAGATATCCCTTGTGCATTAGTTTTATTTAATTATGCCTGGGTTATTTGACCTTGAGTGTTAAATAAGTGTGTTAAAAAGTTATTTTTTTAATGAACAAATCCATTTCAAAACCTATCAAATTTAAGGTTTATATACTCTCTCTCCCCCTTTAGGATTGTTGCTTGCACAACATGCCCTAATTCTTTCCAAAATCAGGGATTTTTTTTTAATCTCTCTCACTTACGCTCATAACCTATTGGTCTTTACACTCTCAAATCACCTTGGTGGTTTGGATTAATTTTCATTCTAAACTAGGGCCCAGAACCATTACTATTGGAAGGACCACTTATATGTAATTAAACTTTATATAATACACTCAATGTGAAAGTGGAGTCTTGATCTTCCAATTTTTATTTGAAACTTGCCTTACGTAGCTCTCTTAGCCTACTCCAAGAGGTCATCTTGGTTTATAGGCCATTATATCTCATGAAACTTGTTTCATTGTGATGATAAGTCCAAATGGTAAATTTTCATATAAAGCAGTTGGCCCCAAAGTGTATTCTAGTTTTCCTTGTTCCTACTTGCAAAATCTTTCTCTATGGCTCTCTTAGCTCTTTATAGTTAATTTAAGAGGTCACATTGATTTATGTGCCCTTTTATCCCCTAAAACCTATCCTAGTGAGAAGACCAAGCTTATGTGATTCATTTTCATATTTTACACTTGGTCATTTGATGAGTTCTTGACTATCAAAGAATCCATCAAGATCAAAATTGGAATAACAAATGCACTGAAGCTTGAACATATAAATAAGCGTAAATGAATAAGTTGCTATTAGAGAAAAATCAAGAATGAAAATAATTAAATTTTTTCCATGTACATATGTTTACAAGAGGACTAAAAATAGGAGATATGAGAAGTATATTTCCTTATAATAGTGGTAAATATCCTAAAATAGGCATGTGACTCCCATACCTAAAATAATCGGTCATGGAGTAACTCCAACCAACTAGCTAAAAATTATGGTCAAATAACTCCCTATGAAAAATGACACCTAAGAAAACTAAACCACAAGTGTAGGAATAACTAAAATAAAATAAATAAATATAAAATAATTTTGTACACTAACATTCACATACTTTTGCCTCTTTGAAAATCTTGTTAAAGATTGAGAAAATTTTGTTTGTTTTCTTGATTAGGTCTAGGTAAAAGTGATAAAAAAATTATCTAAGTCCCTATACCTAATTGAGATTTCAACCCATATTAGGATTTTAGGGTAATATTTCTATATATCTAGTTCTAATCAAATTTTAATCCTTTCCATGTCTCATTTCAAATATGTTTTGGGAAGTAGACCTAATCGAGCTTCCAAAACCTGATTAAGTCTAGGGTGTTTGTGCTTACCTCTCTCACTTTACTAATCAAAAAGTTTTCATAGATTAGGTTGGGTGATATTTCAATTTACATATTAATTTATTATCTAAGGAAAATAATCCATTTAATTCATGGGTTAGGGTGTTAGGTTTTCATTGGTAGTTGGGATCCAAAGCCTGACTAGGTCTGAGTTTGGTAATCGGGTGTTGATTTAGTTATGGTTGGGGTTGTATCCTTAGATAGGTCTAGGAAAGTTAGACATGGTTGATCTAGTTCAAATAAGGGATTATATCCTTGATTAGTTCTTAGGGGGTCATACGTAGGAAATTAACATAGTGTTATTTATGATTTAAATCTTAATTTGGTATAGGTACTAGGTTAGGGGGAGTTTAATGTTAGTCAGGGTATTTTCCTTGACTACGTCTTAGGGAGCCTCAAATGTTCCTCATAGACCTAATCAGGGATCATATCCCTAATTGGGTCTATGTTTATATCTAAACAATGCAATGCTATCTGGGGATTTAAGCTTGATTATAGCAATGAATCCACCCTCCAAATCTTGATAGTGTTAATTGAGGATCAAGACCCTGATTAGGTCTTGGACCCCTAGAAACTAATGTTTCTTGCCAAAATACTTTATTTAAAATAGAATAAAAGACTTTATTAGGTCTTATAATGTCTATAATATGATCTTTAGTTCTATTTAGTTTTCTAAAGCTTGATTAGAACTAGTATTTTTTTTTTAAAGCACATCTCAACAAAAAAATAGAATCCTAGATTCTACTTTTCCTTGTAAAAGATGCTTAGACTGCTTATCACTTTGGGGCATAGATTTTAGATTTGGAGTCACTTATATAAATTTATTAGACCATAATAAATATATTTCCACTTTAATGATTTGTACCACTAATTTCACCCAATTTAACTTGAGTTAAAATTTACTTGCAACTAAGATTTTTACTTTCGTGAACCTGAATAGGTCTACTAGGTTCTTTTTCAGACCTATTAGTGGTTTTTTGGTTATAACTTTGTGCCCATAAATCCATTTTAAAAATCATTAAATTTTTTAGAAATATAAATCCAATGTGGATGTACAATTCCTCTAATTTCTTGAAAATCCTCCCATGCAATGAGATTTTAATGTTTTAAGTTTATAAGTTAGTTGTGGATCTTTTAATTACTAAAAATAACTTGTTTTTTGTCTTTTAGAAGGTTAAAATGGAAAAAATACAAAATGGTAGGGTTAAAAAAGTGAATGATGGATTTGGGCAAGAAATGATGTGAATGAATAAATAAAATGTTTATAAGTAAGCCAACCCTAGTCATTGTAAGTGTTGGTTTTTTGTTGCTCCAAAACATTTAGAGCCAATCACTTTTGGTTTGAGTTTATTCTATCCCTCTTTTTTTAACCTTGACATTATGTTGGTGGATTTTTTATAAATTTATCATGATGAATTTGTATGTGATTATAAATAAGAGCATCTTGGTTAATAAAAGGCTTTAGAATTATTGTTTTCAATTGCACATTCAAATGGTGGTTGTGGGATTTTTTTTCATTATCTAATTTCCTTTAGGATATGCATCAGCTTCATTTATTATTGTGCACATGTTGGTTAGGTGAGAGACCAATTTGTGGGTTCAAATAACAAATAAACTAGATTCATCCTCACTATTATAGGCTTTAGCTCTTTCCCCTTTTTCTTTTGATTTTTATTATCAAATCTGTTAGGTTAGTGTTTCATTTGATAATAATATAATTATGCATGTTTATCTTGATTAATTTTTAAATTTAATTCATGTATCATTTCCACACTATTTAATGTATTAATGAAAGGAAATTAACCCTTAAAATTAGCATTGTTAACTATTTTTACCTCAAACCTTAATTTTTCATTTGTGCATGTTTTATTGTTTTTAATATATGATTAGAACCCAATTGAGTAAAAATAAAATCCATAATTACCATATAGTTTGTTTAATATTCTAATAAGTTAGAATATTTCACCACCAATAGGCCCATTGAATTGAAATTGTCACAATCCATAATTGAGTGAAAATTGCTGCACCATGACTTGGTAGATATAGAACTTAGGGAGACCCACCTTACAGACTCCTTTTAGAAGAGGATAGAAAATATTTTCTACCATGAGAGCCTAAAATTTGTGAGCCATGTAAAATGATGCGTCAACAATTTTGGTGATAGGAGGGCCAATAAATGTGAAACTAAACATTTTAAGCAAAAAATTAAAACTTGAACACTTAGGAAAATTGACCACATTTAGGTATTATAACATTTTAACTATAAAAGAGATGTATACCCACTAGATAAAAGTTCATTAGGGTTTAATTTAATTTATTTGAACTTACTAAACATCAAAAACCAAGAGAAAATAAAAAAGTGAAAACTAGACAAATACATTCAACTAATAGCTCACCTATGGCTATATTTTCCTTCATCAATCCATTTGATTCCCTTCAAAACCCACTAATAGTGGATAATACTTATTGTATTTTTAGATGTGGATGAATTATAAATGTTCTAGGGCCTACCCATGACTTACCAAATAATCCTGATAAGTTCTGCCCAAAGGACCTTCCTAACATGATTCAAATCATCAAAGAACATATTTAGGCACTCAAAGATGCCCTTATCTAAACTCAGGTTCAACATGATTATGTGGCTTGTCACTTGTTCCCTTACTTCTTAGGGGAGGTTTCTTACACTTGGTATCTTAGATTGCCAAATAGGTCTATCACCTATTGGGCTGATTTAGAAATGGTGTTTATCAATCACTTCAAGTTACCCATTGATCTAACTATCATGTACCATCACTTTCCTACTACCTATAGGTAACCAAATGAAATAATTAGTGTCTTAAATACATAATTACACAAGCTATATAAAATTTCTAAGGACCCCTACATGTAAAATAAAGTGACTATAATATAGACCTACTTGAGGGTTTTAGACTCAATGACTTCCATGTTTCTTAGAAGAAACACGACAATACTCACATCCTTGTCTTGATCCTAAAAAATATATATCAATATTGAGAAATATATGGTGTCTTAAGGCTAAAAATTTGGTTCTTTACATTTATTAATATAATTTTGTGTTTATAATCAAATTCCAATGATTAACTGATATTTTCAACACAACACTCCACTAATGAATCCAATCCTAGGTGATATATATGCAAGACCAAATATAGTTTAAAACCCAATGTTAAATAATTATATGCTTATTAATCAACCTTACATGCCTCCAAATCACATTTTATTACATGAAAAATAATCAACAACTTATCCTTATGGCCTACAATAATATTAGTATCATGTCTATCATGAATGGTTATGTTGCCTCTAATAGAAACCAATAGGTTGTCCCATAACTTATAAACAACTATAATCTTGTCAAATACACCCATAACCAAAAACACCCCACTTACCATGTATTCATAAATGCTACTACACATGTGGTTAACCCACAGTCACAAAGATGAAATTAACATAATGCTAGCATGAACCCTAAAGTAGAAAATGGTTCAAAGGTTGAAAAACAACATGTTTAATTTGTATAGATAAGTTACATATAACACTCATAAAAATAAAAATATCCCTACACAAAACATGAACTTAAACTTCCAAATAACCAATAAGTAATGGAATATGAGGCCCAATAATAGAGGTGTGCCTAGTCCATTTGACAATAATAATGCTTATAACAGAACAAACTTAATTTATTTATCATTGCCTAACTAGTGTAGGTTTCAAAACATACCTTATTATGTTGAAATTGATTATGTAAAGTTCATCATAGCCCCAAACATCTTCTAGAAGGAGATGGATAACCTTGAGATAGTGCCTATGCATGATAATGATAACTCTAATCAAGGCATAGGGAACCTTGGTACAACTCTACTCTTGAAAACTTAGATTTCCCATTAGAAATCAATAATGAGTCTGAAGATAATTTATATGAGGTTCATCAATTTAAACAATTCCAAAAGGATAACAAATACTAGTTGAGTAGTAAGTCCAAGTTCCATTGACTACCTCTACTTCTACAAATAACACTCAAGTTCCACTTGATGAAAACTTGAGAAACAAATAATTTATACCTAAGGGACCTAACACATATTATCAACACAATAATAATGCTACACCCCTGTAAACTAAAAAACTAGTGGAATAAAATAAACATGTATATAACATTGTAGATGACCTCAAACAAACTAATCCCAACATAACAATGTTTGATTTTATTCAAATTTCCAACTAGAAAGACATGTTACTAAAAGAGTTATCTGCTCTTAAAGGTAAAGAAGCCACTAGGATAGTTTATACCCATATTTCAATATATAAAGAAAAAATTAAAACCCTACTTTCCTCTTAATAATCCATATTTCCAATAAAAATTTACATAATTATTTGGTGGATTTAGGAGCTTCTAGAAATGTGATTCCATATAAACTTTACCAATAATTAGGTTTGACTCCTACAAAGTCTAATAAAAAAAAATTCAATTGGAAAAGTCATAGGTTAAGGTTGTTGGTGAGTTGAACCACATCCACATGCAATTGTCCTATGATTTAAAGGTGAAAGAATTTATTGATATTCAGGTAATGGATAAACCTGATGCTTACAGTATGATCTTGAATAGATATTGGTTTAGAACATTTAATGGCTACATGGAAACTGACTTCCCACACATGTGCATCCTATAGCATGGCATACCCAATCAAATTAGATTTGAACATGAGCCTAAAATCATAGATTATAATAAAATGAATGAAATATTGTATAAAGAATCTGAACTATAGGTCTAAACACTTGAGAAAGAGGTAGAAGCTTATAATAAATTATCTATTAACATGTACTTGTAATAAAAATCATAATATAAGGAGTTAGATCAACTATATGAGAATGGTTTCCTTTATGCATAAGAGACTACTTCAATCCCTAATGCTACCATAACATATGAGGATGTGAAACATGTTGATCTAAGTGAATGCACTTGAACCTCTTCTTTAGAAACCTACAACTTCTTGATGAGATGCCTCATGGGTTTTGGAGAAGATTCTACTGGCTAAGACTACATTATAGACTATGTTTGAAATGGATCCAAATCCTATGTAGGAATTTGTAGTCTAGGGAATGTCTTACTTATGTCTTAAGGTTATTGAGGATGTCATAGTGTGCACTTCTTATAGGTGAGAGTTTCTGAAGGAATATCCACTAGAGGATCAAAAATGTTGGGATATATAAGAGGAGGAAGTGGGCTTGAAGTGAGGGCCTCATGAATATTGCATAGATTTTCTTCCTCTATGACTATTTCCACTATGATGAAATATGAGCAACTGGGAAAATCCACTCACAGGTGTGATGGAACCTTGTTTCATATGTACATGATACATAAAAAATTCCAAAATAAGTACTCCTCTTATTCTTCCTCATACAAGTCACCATCCATATAAATAAGTATGATCTAATACACTTTATGCTCATCCATGCCCAATTTAGGAAGATCATAGTCAGCTATAAGACAAGGAATACTTGGATCATCTAACCAAAAAGCCTGAATATGAGTTCTATGTCAAAGAAGATATGGGGATCACCGACTGTTAGGTAATTTACATTTGCCAATATCTTTAGGTTGTGTAATAGAGGTTGAAGGTGGTGTAGTCAAAGATCTTGAATCTATCAGCTATGGATAATATATTGAATAGGTGTCACCCATGTGGTAGCCATAGAATTTTACTTAGTGATCTATTGTTGTGTAATCTGCATGTCAATGAAGAAAAGAAGTAAGGCACTGGGGAATTTGGGAAATTCATGGATGTGAATGGCAATGCCCCTAGGTATCTTTGTGACAACTACATGTTTCCCTAAGTAATATATAACATCCATAGTAATGCATAGGTTTGTCATAATGAGTTTAACTAATTCTTTCCACCATACTTTGAATTTCACCTATTAGGTGATATACCCATGTTTCCTTATCCATACCAAGTTGTTGAATTATCTATCAGGCCAGTAGTATACATCCAAGTGTGCCTCACCTTTAGGAAACTTTCATTATGTAAAAATCAAAAGTAAGACCAAGAAATGGTATTAAAAAGTGAGGTTCATAGCCTAAAGAACCTTGTTAATATTTGTGATAAGCTCAGATACTAAAAAATCATGCCAATCAAACTCTTCCTAGTAGTGGACCATACATTGGGCAATGTTAATTACCCCTTTGGTTATTTGTTTGGAATTTTTAGTTATCTATCAATATCATTTAGTGATGCAGTCTACCAATATAGACATTAGATCATCTGGGATTTTTGAAATATCAATCCCTTAGGATATTCTTTCATAAGCTTCATGAAAAATAGGTGGCATCTTGGACTTGTCTAACGTGATACCTATTTTACTAGAGGTACGCGAAGCTTATGCAAGAATCTCCTAAGGGATTGAGATTTCTAAAATCCTAGATGATCTAGTGCATATATTGGTACGCCTCTTATATCAAGGCTTGTCATACATGTCATCATACCTATGTTGATGTACACTGTAATGTCCTAGGAAAGATAAATCTTCATGTCATTGTAGTGGCTAAGTAAAGTCTACATGACTTTTCCTAAATCACCAAATGTGGGAAACTGAATTAGTCTTCAACATCAATGTTGTAAAAAGGATTTGGCTATGTCAGTGCTAGAGGTTATGTGCCTTGAACTTATTGAGGAACAAATAATCACTATTCAACCACTCGAATGAATTTTAGTGCTTCAAGATTAAAAAACCTCATTTGACATAGTGCCAATCTGATGCCCATATCCCCTTTTTATGAATCATTCAATCACATGATCAAGTGATCAATGTAAATAACTACCATGGGGTATGTTTTTATTCTATATTTCTTTGAAAATTCACTTCAACTCTTAGCTCATTATTGGATGCATAGGTTATCATAGAAAAATTGATCTCACTTGAAACTTAATGCAATTATGATGGCAATGAGATAGATGTCTTAATTTTATAAATTATGGTGTAAGAGATATAGATAACATCACTTTAAATATATTTTGGTGATATTTTAGCTTCACTCATGTGCTTTAAATAAACACAATCTTGCCAATTAAAATTGTCATCAATTTGCTCAATTGGTATCCACTCTAATATTCAATAATGATCCTGATACAACGTGGCCTATAACCAGTTTGATGTAATTTCCTAATATTATTTGATTATATAGTAAGTCAAAATATATTTTACAAGACCTAAACCATTGATCACCTACCTTGCCATTAAGGGTCATAGCTAATGATTATTAATAATTATTAGACTTTGAGTTAGGTGCACCTATCATTTCTTGGACTTAATTATTGCTTCTTACCATTTCTTTGCTTACCTAAAAATGTCATCTTATCATGAATATTGACATTCTACTCTAAGAATCCTTATCTATGAGATTTAATAACACACCTCTAATCTACTCATAAAATCAAATCATTTAAAACACATAATAGCCAAAAAGGAAATCCTAAGCTAACTTGGTGTGATCTTGCACCTATTATTATTGTGGTTTAATTTTTATTACATGTAGACTTTTAGTATATAACCATTAACTTGGTTTAATAATATGTTTCCTTTAAAATCATGTAGAAATACTTTACCTGGATATGATATCTCATGGACAATGTATGGACCCTTCTATTTAATGTTTAGCTTGCCTAGAAAACTCTTAAATCTGCTGTCATACAAGAGAACTGATTGGTTTAACTTGAATTCTTTCATTCATATATTTATATCATGTATGTCATTTTTTATATGCTTTTAAATTTACTATGTCCAAATGGTTCTACATCTATCTTCATTCATGTGATTTAGGTCTAACAACGTATGGGTGAGGGATTCTTCATCTCCCATATGCATAAACTAATAAATGCATAGACTAGGCACAACATATTCAAGGGGAATCACAAATTATATCCCATATACTAACTGGAATGGTGTGAAGCTCATCATACATTTGTAATTTGTGCAATAATTCCATAGCATTGTAGGAAGTCTATCTTCCCAGTCATCTTTGTGAACATCATAGATTTTGGTCAACATCTTGTAGATGACCTTGATCATAGCTTATACCTTTCCATTCATGTTTAGATGATATTATGTGCTCTTGTGATGTGAAATCAAAAACTCATATGTCAAAGTTTTAATTATTTTATTTATAAAATGAGTACCTTGATCACTTACCAATTTGATTGGGTAGCTGAAATGAGTAATGATGTTCTCATATAGAAATTTCACAATATCTATAGCTCCATAGCTTGGTTTCATAGTATATTCTACCCATTTTTTAAATTAGTCAATCAAAATGATAATATACCTAGCTTTATTGCATTTTCTTGGTGGGTTGATGGGCCTACAATGTCAATATCCCATTGCTCAAATGACTATTGTGTGAGCATTGGTTGTAAGGGTATTTCATCTTGCTAATTTAGTTTGACCATTATTTGATAGATGTTGCACTATTTTGTGACCCATTGTGCCTCTTGTAATAGGTAAGGACACCATAATCCACTCTACAATACTTTTCTTGGAGTGGCCTCCACTGCAAAGTGGCCTCCTACAACCTTTAATGTGCCTCTGAAAGAATAAATGGTCTCTCATGTTCTAAGATAGTTCTATGTAAGACTTCATCTTTCCATAAATAATAGAGAGAGTGATTAATTATACTATAAGGGTGGGATTTTTTAAGAAACATATTTCTTCTCCCTCTCTATATAATATTCAATAAAGGTGCCTTATTCTAGAAATTGTGTGATATCTTGTAACTCCTCAAGGATCACGATAACCCAAAATAAATGGCTATTAGAGGACTCATTTGGGATTTATTTAGGATATTCACCATTGGTGAGCCTACTCAGATGATCTAGGCCTACATTTTCACACCTTATTTTTACATTGATATGAAATTGGAACTCCTAGAATAACAACAACCATAGAAATGTGTCCTTTGAGTATGGGCTTATTGACTAGGTATCACAAAGCCTAGTGATCTATAAGAGCTCAAAGGGTGTCATAAAAAGGTAATGTCAAAACTTATATAGTGTGAACATGATGACAAATACTTCCTTCTTAGTTGTTTTTTAATTATTTTTAGTAGTAGACAACTTTTTGCTTACGAAATTGATTGGATGTTTTAATCCTCCCTTTTTTGGTTATGTAAAAAATGCTCCTAGTGCAATTCTTGAAGCATCTACATGGACATGAAATGGTTTATTCTAATCAAGAAATATTAAAATTGGCATAGTGACCAATCTATGCTTGAGGTTTATGAATTTTTTTTTATCATTTGGGAGTTCAAAAAAACTATACTCCCTTCTACAACAACTTCTCTAATGGCACTGAGATTATAGCATATCCTTTTATAAACTTATGATAATACCCTGTATGTCATAATAAGGATCACATTTTAGATGAAGTAGTTGGTGGTGACATTATAACTATCACTATGATCTTGGCTTGATCAACGAATATGCCTCTACTACAAATGACATGGCCAAGTAAAATACCAAATGGTGTGAAAAACAAACATTTGTTTAAATTCATAGCTATCCTCAGAGATATACACCTTTATAACATAAATATTAAATTATACAAGTGTTATTTAAAAAATGATAACACTACCCAATCATCTAGGTAAACCTCTAAAATTTCATGAATAAAATCTCTAAACGTAACAATGATGGTTTTAGAGAACACCATTGGTGCATTTTTAAGCAGAATGGCATTACCTTATAGGCTAAGGATCCCCACTCTTTTGTGAAGGTAGTATTTCTCCTATCCTCCTCTATAATAGGTATCTAGTGGTAGCCACTGAACCCATCCATGAATGAATATACCTTGTGACCTATAATGTACTCTAGTACCTCATCAATGAATGGGATTAGGAAGGGATTTTTTAGTGGATTTAGGAGCTTCTAGCAATGTGATGCCATATAAACTTTAACAATAATTAGGTTTGACTCTAAAAAGTCTAATAGAAAAAAATTTCAGTTGGAAAAGTCATAGGTTAAGGTTTTTAGTGAGTTGAACCACATCCACATGTAGTTGGCCTATGATCCTAAGGTGCAACAATTTATTGATATTCAAGTAGTGGATATACCTAATGCTTACATTATGATCTTAAGTAGAGATTGGTTGAGAACATTGAATGGTTACAAGTGAACCAACTTCCCACAGATGTGTCTCCCATGACATGATATACCCAATCAGATTAGATTTGAGCATGAGCCTAAAATGTCTCACATGATCATAGATTATAATAAAATGAATGAAATATTGTATAAAGAATCTAAACTATAGGTCTAAACACTTGAAAAAGAGGTATAAGCTTATAATAAATTATCTATTAACATGTGTGTGTAAGAAAAATCATAATATAAGGAGTTGGATCGACTATATGAGAATGATTTCCTCTATACATAAGAGATTACTTCATTCCCTAATGCTACCATAACATATGAGGATGTGAAATATGTTGATCTAAGTAAAAATAAAGGACTTACAAGATATTCAGATGAGAAAATAACCATTCTAGATATCCCTATACCTACTTATACCATTGAGGATCTAACCAAAAGGTCGTAATCTATTGAGAAACAAAATATGTGCCCACTAGGTGTTGATAAAATAAGTGGAGGTCAATGTTATAGAAACACCTATTTATTATAATCCATTGTACACAATTAAAAATCACTTGTGGTTTTTGAAGTTTGATTTTATAAGTCCAAGATAAGGTGTGGTGATAGTTTAGAGATTATCAACCTATGGGAGAATTCATACTTATCTATATTTTACCTATAATTTTAATTCATGAACAACATAGGTAAATATGAGGCACTAGTTCATGGTCTCCAATTTACTTTAAGGAAGAAAGTCAAGAACCTTAAAGTGCCTGGTGACTTAGAACTATGGGTAAAATAGGTAGGAAGTCAATATGATTTTAATGATAAGTGTTTATCTAGATATTGTATCTGAGTGTGACACATAATAAAAGCTTTTGATGCATTCAACATTCAAAAATTTCCATATAGAATAAACTATATGATAGATGCATTGGCAATAGCTAATAGTACTTTAAATACTATAGTTGACTCTAGATTGAGAAGGATCTTAGTGGAGTTAGTTTATACTCATTTCATTCCTGATAATGTTAGGAACTGCCAAGTGTTCAATGATGAACAACATATCATCGAATTCATCACCAACACTAATGTATTTGAATCACATATTATAGATGAAGATGATAGAGAAGAGTTTGACCTGGATGAAGAAAGGGTGATCAATTTAAAAACCAATAATATACTAAAGGGAATGGTCCCAATTGAAAGGATGTTTTACATGGACTATCAAGGCAAAAAATAAAAAAAAATCCCCTCCAAAGGTATGTTGTATCATCATTATAATCTAGGCAATGTAAATGAATAAAAAGATGTGATTTTAGGCATAACATGTGTGGAAAAGGAAAAATAAGGGTTTGTTCAATCCTTAAAATAGTTTGAGGATGCTATATCTTGGAGATATCAGGAATTAATAGTGTTTAAAACTTTTATTCTCATGCATTCCATCCCTATTAAGTCATGAGTCAAACCATTCCATCATAGGTAAAAACTAGTGAATCTATTACTAGAGCCTTTTATATTCAAAGAAGTGTAGAAATTATTTTTAGAGAGATTCATCTTTCTTATCAGGCACTCCACATGGGTGGCTAATCTTGTGCTATTTTTTTATAAAAATAGAGAGATACAACTTTGTGTATAATTTAAAAACTTGAATAAAGCTTTAGATGAAGATAATTACATACTACCTTCACTAGGTGAAGTCTCATTTCTTGATGGGTACTCAAGATACAATTAGGTAATGGTCAACGAGGAGGACCATATCAAGTCAAAATTTATAAAAATAGGGTATAGTTTCATACAAAAGGATTCCATTTAACCTAATCAACATGGGTGCTACCTTCTAACGTTCCATGAATATTTTATTTAAATATTTCACTGGTAAGTACATTATCATATACATGGATGACCTAACTATCTTTTCCAAAAATAGGGAGGATCATGTGAAGGAATTAAAATTAGTATTATAGAGGCACAAAAATCATAGAATATCCCTGAACCCAAATAAGTATATAAATGGGGTCATAGAGGGTAAGTTATTGGGTCACATCATCTCATAATGAGGCATTTCACTAGACCCAGAGAGAATGGAGGTAATTCTAAAAATTTTGTTTCCTAGTAATAGAAAAGAGATGAAGCCATTATTTGGCAAGATAAACTTCATGAGGAAGTGAATTTCAAGATTTACAGAGATTGTTCAAACACTAAAAAACATGATAAATAAGGATGTGAATATTGAGTGTATGAATGAAGCATAAGTGGATTTTTATCATATCAAGACAACAATTTTAAATACATCAGGGCTTATTAGTCTTGATTATATATGACCCTTATACATCTATTCACTCACCTCTAAATAGTCTATCACTATTTTCATAACATAAAAGAAAGAAGATGGAGATGAGATACTTATCTCATTCATGAGTTCTCTACTCTGGAATGTTGAACTAAGGTATTCAACAATTAAAAAACAAGCTTTTTCCTTAATCAAAATAATTAAAAATTTCAGACACTACATTCTCCATTGCAAGGTATTTACAACTATGCCTAACCCAACAATGAAATATATGCTAATGTAAAATGAGTTGGGTAAATGAAGAGGCAAGTGGATGACCATTCTCTAAGATTTTTCCTTGAAACTCCAACCAATGAAATTTTATAAGTTCAATCACTTAGTGAGGAAATGGATGAAGTAAACCCATAGATCATTTTCCAATAGTACATGGTGTAAGATATCAAATTTTTTGACTAGTACCAAGATGTGGTCTACTATATTCTAAAAAATGAGTTCCCAAGTCGTCTAAATTCCACTCAGAGAAGGGACTTATGCCTAAAAAGTAGTAGCTTCATGATCAAATCAGGCATGCTATACAAAAGGAATCATGAAGGAATATATCTAAGATTCCTAAAAAAATAAGAATTCATTTAATTACTCAATTATGTCCATGGGAAATATAGATCTATTCATAGTTCATGGAGTGTTATAGCTCATCAAATACTCAGGGAAAGGTATTATTGGTCACATGTTTTTAAAGATACGCATACTCATGTTTGGTGCTGTCATACCTACCAAGTTGTCATGCATACAGAACATACCCCTACCATGACATTCAATAGGTTATTATAGTCTAACCATTCATGAAATGGTGATTAAATTCATTGGAGAGATCAATACCAATTATTCTAGAGGACACAATTTCATTTTTATGGCAATTGATTATTGTACCCATTGTAATGAAGCTTAAGCATTGAAGAATTACATAACTAATGTGGTAATTAGCTTACGAGAGGATCATATAATCACCAGGTTTGGTATCCTTGCCACTTTAGTATGTGATAGTATTCCCACCTTCTCTTTTTTTAAATTTACTAAATGGGCCTATGAAAATTAGGTAATCCTCAAATTCTTTACCAATTATTAACCATAATGTAACAGGGTACTTGAATAAAAAACTAACAACTTGATGTAATTAATAAAGTATTGGAAAAGAACCTAGGGATTGGCATAATGATTTTAAATTTGCATTGTATTCTGATATGACTAGAATTAAGTCATCATTAGGAACATCACTTTTGTTGTTCGCTACAATCTTCTCCTTATCATGAGATGCACATGAATTTGTGCATTACTTGAAAAGGGGAAGGTGGGGAAAAATAAATAATTATTTCCTCTATTTTAGGAATGATATAGGATTAACCTAGGGCATATTTATGAGTATTAGACTTCATAAATAGAGTTTACATGGGTATTCTCCAAGAGATACACTATTACCACCAGAAGTTCAATATAGTATACTTCACACAGGTTAAGAATATTTATGAATACTTAAGTGTTGGGATTATTCTTTATAAACACAATAGGAAAGGGGTATTTAATTTCCACTAAACAAACACAAAAGAGAGGGAAGGGTAAGATAAAGAAGGGGAGCCTCTAGTTCTAAAATGAGATCAATGCAATGGTCATTGAACCAAGTGACTCTGCCATAGTTAGACCATTGTAGACCAAGTTTCAATAGAGTTTTAACTTCAAGAACATATAGTAGAGAGAGTTTGAGGGAGCCTAGATTATTTATTAAATGTGATTTACTACTAATGATCAATATTATGGGTTTATTATTGAAAACACATAAATATCATATGAAAATTTTTTCACTAGGCACATAAATTATTAGCACTACCAAAAGAAAAATGAAATAACTCACATAGAGATTATAATAATTATGCACATCATAACCATGACATACATAAATTAACAAAGTGTTAATCCAATTAACCTAGCACCGATGATCATTCAAACATCAAGATGAAATAAAAAATTGAAACACAAAAGAGACTATCTTGCAAAAAATAGATATTGTATTCATTAAAAGAGTGAAATGTTGCTACAATGATCAATTTGGGCCATTTTTATAGTCTAAAGTGATGAAGGAAATATAAATAAAATTTTGGTAATAATCAAATAACACTTTCAATAAATTTTTATTTGACCCTTAAAACAAAATATGACTCTTCTTTAAATAGATAAGGATTATGGCTCATCTATAAAAATCATGAGGATCCCTTGCTAGGCCATGATGGCCACTCATTATAGTTATAAATATATTTCAAAATTTAAACCAAAATAAATCCCTAAAAACTTATAATAGATATTTAGGGGACCACTAGCTAACACATAGAGGTAGCTAAGAGGGACTGACTCCTAATTGATTCGACTGCGTTTTCCCCGATTCCAATTCAGCTACCATGAGGTCAAACTCCTTATCCATCTTAGATAAGTTTATTTAAAGATCCATAAAGATCACTTCAGTCTGAGATGACAATCTTTGGGAAAATTATAAGGCTAATTCCATTGAGGCTTGGACTCTAAAGACTTGGTTGATGCTCATAGTGGACTAAATTGATAGGTTTAGCATCACTCATGCTCCTTCCTAGTTTTCCTTGGCCACTTTATCCCATATAACTTGGTTGAATTGACCCAAGTGGAATTTGAATTCCCCTTGGTTGAGTAAAGTGCCATCTATGTGAAATAACACAAAGATATTGACCTCTTTGAAGTAGGTTAATCTCTTCTTCTCACCCTCTTCTAAGGGTCCTATTGTAATGTGGGCCAAGGCTATCCATTCCTCCATCATTTCTCTCATGTTCTTAGCATAATTTTGGTAAAACTAAAAATAAAAGGTTGGAATTAGTTTTAAATCTTATAAAATTCCCTTATTAACCACCACCTACATCTTCTAGCAATTACCATCGATATTTTTGATCCTCCCCATATAGGCATGAATGTATTGTATAATTTCATCGATCTTTGATCAATTCTCAAATACTTTCCAAAACATTTAGAAAATCAATAGGATGGCATCCTTGACCTTCTCGATTAGTTTGAATAGGAATGTGCTCTTCACTTGGACCTCAAGAGTCTATAATCAGCTCTATATGTCCTTGAGGAGTTTCTCAGACATGTCATGGGTAGCTCAGAGGACACATAATGGGTCATCTACCATATTATTTTCTCTAGTAGTATCCCTCACCTTGGTGAGATAAAATAGATATTTATGGGTCTACCATATCACCAAGTTTCCCTCCTAGACAAATCTCTACATGAGCATCATTTTCATACTCCAAGAATCTCAATCTAAACTCCACTACATATCTTGGTCACGTTAGACATCCATCTATGGTACTTGTGACCTCAATACCATCCCTTGGGTTGTAAGGGGTGTATGAGGTGTGACTAAAATGGTGATTAAGGGTAGAAGATGAGGTGGATGGGAGATGGAAGAAGTGGAAGGAGTGAAAGAGGAAAGGATTAGAGGTGGAGGGGCCATGGGAGCTAAAGGAAGGAAAAGAAAGGGGAGACCCATGGAAATATTTGAGATCACCACTAATCCTAAGTGAGCTTCACTTGAGGTGGAGTGACCCCAAGGAATGGGTCATAGAACAATAAGGAAGAGATGGGTTAGTTGAAGGTGAGGCCAGTAGGGCCTTGGATAAGGGAGAAAGGGGTCCATGGAGATAATTAATGAGCTACTCATGATGAGGCCCAAGGAGAAATTAATACATGTAAGGAAGTGGAATTAGAGTAGAAGGCCTTTAGGTTGGATTCATAGTTTGGTTTGCCTTATATTTCTTCTTTGACCTCTTTCCTAGGTTGGCTCTAGGTACTATAGTGGATGGCCCAACTAGGATGACATGGGCCATAAGGGTTGATGGAAGAAAACTTGGAGCTATAGAGTGGAGCATTGGGATGATTAAAGAGGGAATTGGGAGGGTCACTATTATAAGTGGTATGCTTCCAAAGGCTTTAGTCACACTTGTTATTAAGGGCATGCCCAAGAGAGGCATCAAGAGGAATTTAGGTTATGAGATGGGATGACCAAAAGGTAATGAGTAAATGAGGATGTTTGAAAGGATTGAGGCTAAGGGTACTTGGGATAAATATAGATGGAAAGTAATGAGAAATAGAGGGGGTAGAGATAAACTAATGAGTATTAGAATTGGGAGTTAGAATATAAAAATAATAAGGGGTGAAATGGAAATGGGAGGAGATGGAGGAGTGAGCAAGGGAACATAGATGGGTGTTTTCTAGGTGCCTCATTCTAGGCTTAGTCTTGAGCTACCAGTCATATCAAAAATTAGAGGCTATGGGGCCAATAATTGAGAAGACTATGCTTGATCTATCTAGCATCAAGTATTCTGGGGTTAGCTCTATTATGATTTGGTTATTGGTGCCACCAAAGGAGTTGGAGGCAAAGCATTAGGAGAAATTGGAGGAGGCATAGGTGGACCTAGATCATGAAGGTCTAGAGATATTAATGGAATTAAAGTTGGATCTAGAGCTCAAGGAAGAGAAGGTGGATGGATGCCCTACAAGATTCTATAAGATATGGATAGAGATATTAGAGTTAGGTCCTCCACAGACTGAGCAAGAGTTGGAGGATTTATAGAGGGGCTTTCCTAAGCCTTTTTCCCCTTATTATTCTTCTTTACTGTTATTTGGGATAGCACCTCCTAGTCATCATTGGTGTTTAAATAGAGTTCATCATTATCTTCAGCTTGATGACCATAGTTGATGTTGAGCAAGCTAAGTATTCTACCAAATGGTCTTGAATCACCCCTTTAGGGTACCACTATCAATTTTTTCACTTTTCCAAGGTGAAGGAGTTTTATTAGACACAATCTTTTGTATCGAGGGGAAGTTACTATAGACATGGTGGTGAATGGTGATCGAGAGCTATAGGCATGCCTTTTACTAATGTTATATGTAGAATTTCAAGATGACATTCACCATTTGATAGGTGATATCCTATTTTTGAAAGTGGTAAAGGGCATAATATGGAAAGAAGAGGGGGTCTTGGAGGAATTTTATGACTTGGATCATTATGTCATCTTTGCATAACTAGTAGTCCTCAATGGCTATGATAGTCTTGGATTGCCTTTAAAATTTGGGACATTAGAGGTTCATTAAATTCTTGGTACACCATTAAGTAAAAGTGATCACAGATGTCCCAAACATTCTAGTGGAACTAGTGGCCATATAGCTTGTAAAAGACCATGGGGATAGTTAGACAATTGGGAACCTACATAGAAAAGACTTAAGGCTTGAATGAGAGCATCTCATAGATTTCATCTAGTAAGTAGCTCATATTGTATAAGTTACCTCTAACTCAGGAATATGTAATGGCATGGAGTAACTTGAAGTTTATCAAGCCTCTTATGTCCAGGATGTCTATGTGAGTCAGGATCATATGCAGAAGGGGCACCCATAACTCATTGACATGTTGGTAGTCTAATTCCATATTAACTAGTTTAATAGGATCATGCCTACTCAGACCTCCTCTTAGAAGGTATAAAATATGTAAGCATTTATATTATCCTTGTTAACCCATTTAGATTCAGGGTTTTCAGCCTAGTTTTAAAGGACATTATAGATGTAGGTGTCCATCCAGACCAACATTGTTGTTTCATCTTATGAGAAAGAGAAGTTTAGGAGGGAGTAGTATGCCTTGAAGGCATTCTCAAATATATAGTGTCAAGAGGTGGGTGAACATACCCAATTAATGACATCATCCTTCACATAGATAGCCTTATGGAAGATGTCACCTAATAGGTTGGTGTAAGGAAATGCCTCTAGTTTGGTTGTGGCTTTATGAACCCTATACTTCTTATAGGACCTAAGGGCATCCTCATACTCAAATTGTTGGTCATTGGAATTATCAAATCCTTAGGGACCTACTCAATTACCTTAAATATGTCATTATAGTCCCTATACTTAGTTAATCCAGTAGGGAAGGTGGTGTCTTATTATTTGGGCTCATCCTTTGGGTTTAAATATGTAGCAACCATTCGAGAAGGATGGAAGGGAAATTTAGGGATATTTGAGTGTATAAGGCATGGGATGTAGGGTCTCTATGGAATTTTAGAAGCAAGGAGTTGGAGATTTTTCTTAGTCAGCAATGGTAACTGTTAATGGGTTTCACTTAGGCTTTATAAGTGCATGCATACATCCTTATGCATTAATGGTGTTTGGTGGCTCACTTGTTATGAATTTGAATTTGATTTGGTGGCTATATTTTCTCATATAGAATTGAATTTAGAGCCCATGATCCTTTACCACCATCCATATATAGCAATGGTCATGGGATTTTTTTTAAATTTGTCTAATCAAGTCTAGTTTCCCATTTTATTAATGCCTAGTGCATGCAAAGCATACAATCACATTTATTAAAGGATCCTCAACTAACTCCTACTTTTTGACACATGTAATTTGTTTATTGGTCTTCTTATTAATGGTTGACACTTAGGGATGGTTGTGTTCTCCATGTTATTCCTTTATGTTGGGTGATGTGTCACATAGGGACATATGGCACACCTTAATTGGACTTTGAGTCTCATATGTACTTAAATTTAAGCTTCCCAAGGTCATAGGTTGTAAATAGTTTATCCTCATACTAGGTGATGTGGCACCTTTCCATTCAGCTGGGCTCTCCCAATATCTAATAAGTCTGGGAGACTAGCCATTTTGACTCAAGATGATGTGGCACCTTCCCATTTGGTTAGGCTCTCCTAGGCTCTAACATATTTGATAGGTCTCAGGGACTAGCCTCTCTAATTTAAGATGACATGGCACCTTCCCATTTGACTAGGCTCTCTTAGGCTTTGACATATCTAAAATGTCTATGGGATTGGCCTCTTTGACTCAAGATGACTTGGCACCTTAATCCCAAGCTCTAACATCTCTGATAGGTCTAGGGGACTAACCTCTCTTATTCAAGATGATTTGGTAATTTACCATTTATCCAGGATCTCTTAAGTTATGACATCTCTAACATGTTTAGGGGACTAGCCTATTTGACTCTAGATGATGTGGTGCCTTCCCTTTTATCCAAGCTCTCCTAGGAATTAACATATCTGATAGGTTTGAGGGATTGTCTTCTCTAACTCAAGATGACATGGCACCTTCCCATTTATTTGAGCTCTATAAATTTTGTTAAAAATGACCAAGAAAGATAAAAAGAATATGATGCATTAATACTTACTTGTCATATATGGAGAACTTGATTTTCCATGGAGGACATTAGGTTTGTTGTTCTAAGAAGGGAACTAGAATCCAAGAGATTTAAGTGAAAATCAATATGAAATCTTAGCACCATGATATACTAAAATATAAAAAACACCACTTAGTTCTTTAGAGAAATTAAAAGAGGTGTGTTACTATTTGAATAAATCAAGGTGATGTATATTTTGAGGATTTGAGTAGGCATCACTGATGGGAAATGTTGACCAAATTTGACTTATATTCAAGTGAGGTTAACCAATAATATGTCAAACATTTGAATAACATTTTATACGTCCTGTAGGGTGTCATTATTGGTATATCACCTTACTTGGCCTTGTCCTAGTCCTTGTCTAAGCTCACCTTCCTTGAAATGGCCTAGTCAACCAAAGCCAAACTTGGTCAAGCCTTAGTGAAGGGTTAATTTTGTGTCATTTTGTATTAATATGTTATTTATCATGTTTCAATGTGTTTACAAGTCATTAATTTGTCATTTGTTATGTCTCATGTGCAAAAAAGGGTCTTTTGGCCACTTTCTAGCCTATTAATTGACTTGTATAGACTTTAAAGTGGTCAAATTCATCACAAAGGTGAGTTTAAACATGGAGGAGGTTAGTATAATGTTATGAGTGGTCATATATCAACCAAGAAGAAGTTATGTTTAGTATATGGTAGTTTCTCCTTGATTTTATGGGCTTTTGGGCACTTGTATGGATTCCTTGAACTGACCATCAGCTAAAAACATGGGTGGAGTGTCTTTTCACCTCCCCTCACCCATTTTACATTATTTTTTTAGGGATAATTAAGAAAGGTTCATATGTAATTCATTTTCATTCACTTTCCTTTGGCAAGCCAGGGAAGGGCAAATTCAAGCATTTGGTATGAACCATGAAGGTAGAATTGGGGAAAGTGATTCTATAGGTTGATGTTACTATTAATCCACTTAAATTTCATATAAATAAGTATCATATTGGTTACTCCTCATTTATGAACCGTTTTTAACACTCCAGATAGCCTTTTATCAACTTGCATTCAAGGGGGGTATGGTTGTGCATATGTTTCTTATTTTTAGAGGTCTATGGAGCTATGTGATCTTATTGGGGTGTTTTTATGTTAGTATAATGTCATATACATGGTGTTTGAATCATGAAACACTTCTCTTTTAATTCCCTTGAAGGAGGATTCCAAGTGTGCTTGTTTCTCAAAGTTGGCAGTCATGGGTACAAAACTTGAGTTTTCTCAACATGGGAGAAGCTCTATGAAGTGTTTAATATGCTTGTGTCCATGATTTTAAAGTAATTAATTTCATGAAATTTTGATAAGAGACAAGATCAACATCCTCTAAGGCAAATTTCTCAATCTCCTTGTCCATTGCATTGTTCACTCATAGTTAACTTTTAAAGGAACTCAAAGAGGTTGTATAGATGTGTGAAAGGTCAGATGCATGATGGAATTCATATTTAAGCTCATAAAATTCCAAAAATGTCTTATATTTCATGTCATGAAGACTTAATATGCTATACAAGGCAAGGTTTCCACTTCAAAGAGTGAGTTTATTGTATTGGGTTCTCGGTCCCCAAATGGACCAGGTAGAGATCTTGAGGTTTTGTGAAATAAAATTTGCCATGATATAAGGGCTTAAAAATGGTATTATTTATTTCATATAATTTAAATATCCACATAAAATAACCATTAAAATTTTTAAGATCAAAGGATGAGTAAAGGATGAGTAAGTGAGGTTTCAAAGTTGGCAAAAAATCACTAAAAATAGATAGTGATACCTACACGGTATGAATGGAAAAAGTGAATTGAACTCCATTTTGATGGTTTTAGACCATGATAAAAATTTAATACCATTAAAAATGGTCAAAATTACTCTCATGATCCAATATGATAGAGAAAATGTGGATTTTGAGGTTTTGACCAGTAATGCAAACCCATTATCTGTACATAGGCTTGGGAGAAGCCATCTACAACAAAGTGTCTAAATAGTGAGGTAAAGGTTAAATTTTTAGCCTAAAATTAATTTTTAAAGGTTAATAATAGATATATGGTGGTATTTTGTTTTCAAAGGCCTTAATAGGAAACAAATCTCTTTTAACAAGTCCCAAATGGCCTATAAATACTTACAGGTAGGTCAAAAAATTGTAAAACATAGTCATGTTAAACTATAGGTAATGAGGTTTAAAATAGGTTTCCTTTGTGCCAAAGATGACTATGTGGGTGAAGTGTGACTTATAAAATGTGAATTATAATCAAAATAAATCCTCAACATGCTTTAAGACACTCCTCAAGCCTTATTTGGTAGTGAATAACCTCTAAACATAGTCAAAGATGACTATCTCAATCTAAGCAATTGGAGATCCTAGGTTATGTTTGAAAGAAAATAGGAGTGTTTTGAGAGTTAAATGTGTTGAATTTGATATGGATACACTCTCATAGGGATTTACCAAGATTAAAACCCTCAGCTACCTTGTGCAAATCACCATTCCATACAAGTGTTGTAATAAGCCTATAATAATGAAGAAGTGAATAAAAGACACGAAGAAGGGAGTGATGACTTTAATGGTAAATAAATAGTGTTATATACCCATAATGAGGTTATATATTCATTTAATATAAATAAAATCTAGATGGTACATCTCATTTTAGATGAAAGTACATCCTAGGTGTATGGAGGAGTGTAGATAAGTTACAATTGGCAAAGAAGGTCATACTTTGATGAGGATAATGAACTCCTAGGAGACAAGGATGGATTATAAATGGAAAATGAGTGTTGTTTTGATAGTATATGTCCTTTAAAGTCATTAAAATGACTCCTACATTCAAAAAACAACCTACAACCAACCTTCAAAGTGTTAAGAACACACAACTATAAGCGGGATGAAGACAATTAGAGCATCAAGTGCCTCCACAAGCCAAGTGAGAATCTCCAGGGCTTGAATATGATTATAGGAACCAAAAATAACATGAGTATATATATAAAACAAAGCAAATCTATCAAATTTCTCCACTTATGAGGTTAAAAAGGCTAGTTTCACTGTCAACTTATAGACAATCACCTTCAGAAGCTAGTTTTGAGTTCCATGCTAGTTAGAGGGGTAAATGGAAGAGTTAAGAGATAAAATTTAGTATAATGGGTACTAATGACCTAAATAATCCTCCCATTTATTCAAAAGTGATGAAAAATAAGGGCCAATACTCTCTATTTTGTCTTAGAGATAGACCACTTTTAGGGCTTAAAACTTGTAGAAGAGAGAGAAAATGGTGGAAATTGAAGGCTAGGGTTGAAGTGGATATGAAAACAAGCTGGGGAAATATTGGATAAGCATGTAAAAATAATAATGAAGGATCATAAGGTGTTGGAAAAATATTAGGTGTGATAAATCCATGAAAGACGATCTAAAGCCACTAAGCCTAGTAGAGAGATTTCCTAAAGGGAGCTCAAAACCATTTGGAGTAATATAAAGTGGATGAAATGGACTAAGATAGACCCATATAGAATAATTTTACCTATTAGATCTATTGGAATGAATAAAATACCCCAAATTGATCATTCTTGGACCCAATTTCATGACAGGGTATGCAAAGAGAAGGGGTGCAATTGATAAGGTCACTTCAAATGCTCATACCTACCTGGAAGATTTACATGGGATTCCAAGAATTTGAAATAGGTTGAAGGGGGGTACTAAACAAGCACTTTTGGGTGTTGGTTTAGAAATCCAATGTCATAGGTTTATGAACAATCCTTAAAGGCCCAATGCACCTAAAACCCTTCATAACCCCTATTGTGGGACCCAATTTGAGAGATGAGGTTAAAAATGCACCTATATGAAAGAATTTAACCCTAAGAACTGAAGGGAAGTTGTTGGAAACTCCATGAGTATTAGAGCCATGGATTTAATTGTATTAAATCTATACAAATGGAGTAGGGGACCAATTTATTTGAAAATTTATTATGTTTTGTAGGTTTTAAAGATGATCAAAATATGATAATCACTTGGGAGAATATATTGGGACTTGAATAAACTCCCCGTTTCATTTAAAAATCTAAAAAATTATCCTAAGTGTCTTTACTAAAATTCTCACTTCAGCCATTCTAGTGGGTAGATAGTGATCACTTGGTGAAAGATAGTGAAACTACATTTGGGAGGCCTTTTAAGGCCATTTTATTGAAATTGATGGTATTATCACTCCTTAAATGTGTCATCCCTCTTCTTTTATGGATCATATTGTAGAGGTGAAGAGTTTTTAAATGCCAAGTGTGAAGGGTGCATGGAGAGAGCTCATTTTAGGATTGCCTTGATAATTATGCATGGCTAGAATAATAGGAATGATTAGAGGTCATTCCAATGAATGTGAGGATGTGATAGTAATCCATATTAATAAAAAAAACATTATACCTAACCAATTGAAATGATAGGGAAATTTTGGAAGGAAAATCATGAGGGGTAGTTTTTAATGCATGTAAAAGGAGTTTCTTGATCACTTTGTAGGTCTTAGATGATTAGAGATGAAACTTGTAGCTAATTTTTATGTATGGATCACCCCATTCCTCTCTCCCATGTAATTTTAATTGATCTTCACATTATTAACACATTTCCAAGTGACTCTTGGACTCCCCTTCTCTATCTCTTCTCACATCATCTTTAAATTGAGCCTTCTTGGCTATTGTATAGATGACTCCACTTGGGTATGGTGAAGACCTAACTAATTTATGCCTTGAATCAATAAACACAATCAATTTAACCTCATTCAAATATTTCACCAAGTGTACATGATAGTGTTTAGTCTTGTGCAAGTGTGATGTATATTTACCTTCACATGTTACTCCTATAAGTACCTAGTGTGTTATGATATTTTCTTACAGGTCAACAAGAAGTGTGAAGTGAGGTTTTAGGTATAGTGAATATATAGTTTAATAGAGTGTATATAATTACTATTTCATAAGTCTTCCTATAACCTATTCTATTTCCAAGACCCCACGTTGAAGCATTGATGTGAGAGAGAGAGAGTTGATGTTGAGTGAAGTGTATATGTAGCTTTTTCTTGGTTCCAAGTGTATGTCAAAGAGTGTGAGTATACAAGACATTTGGTACATCACCTCCCATATATTAGGCTTAATTTTCATGTTATTATTAACCCTTTTCAAACCCCCAAGTGTTAGTAATAGGATATGTGATTTAGTGATGCATCAAGGGGAGCTAGCCCCAAACCTAAAGATCCACCTCTTAATAGGGATACCCATAGTCTTGAGGTAGTTCCATTGTCTCAATTTAATGAGGAGAATATTTTCCCATATCCTCCTTGGGTGAAAGTTCAAGTGACAATAGGAACAAAAGAAAAGGATTTTGAAACTTTGGTTTGTGAAATTTTTAGAGGGGTCCCCCATTTTGAAGGAAAAGGGGGCATGTTGGACACAACAAATGTCAACTAAAAATTGCTTAGAAGTGCTATTATATTATTTACAAGATTTAAATTGAATTTCCTTCATCACTATATACTATAAAAGTGGCCTATATTAATTATTGTAGCATCATTTCACTCTTTTAATGAATACAATCTCTATTTTATATAAGAGAGTCTCTTTTATGTTTCAATTTTTTTTCATCTTCACATTTGAATGATCATCAGTGATAGTTTGATTGGATTAACACTTTGTTACTTTATGTATGTCATGGTTATGATGCACTTAGGTATTATAATCTCTATGTTATTTGTTTCATTTCCCTTTTGGTAGTGCTGATGATTTATGTGCCTAGCTACAAATTATCATATGATGTTTATGTGTTTTTGATAATAAACCCATAATACTCATCATTATTAGGATCTCTCATTGAAGGCATACTCTCATTTACCTTAGACTCTCCCCACTATATGTTCTTGGAGGTATAAATCTAGTGAAACTTGATCTATAGTGGTATAATTATGGCAAAGTCACTTGGTTCAATGACCATTGCATTGATCTCATTTTAGACCTGAGGGCTTCTCTTCTATGATATACCCTTCCCTCTATTTGTGTTTATTTAATGGAATTGAAATACCCCTTTACCCTTGTGTTTAGAAAAAATAATCCCAAAAATCAATTATTCATAACTATCCTTGACCTATGTGAAGTAAAATGTATTAAACTCTTGGTGGTAATAGTGCATTTCTTAGAGACTATTCATGTAGACTCCATTTGTGGAGTCTAATACCTACAACTATGCCCTAGGATGATCCTAGATCAGTCCTAAAATGAAGGAAAAAAGTCTTTAGTTGTACCCACCTTCCTTTTTCCAAGGAATGCCCAATCTCATGGTCATCTTATGATAAGGAGTAGATTGGAAAAAACAATAACTTTATCATCTTGTTTATGGCCAAGACCTTATCTTCATGATAAACTTGAGAATCCCCACATTATAGTTCATGAAATATTACTTAAAAATTGATGATAAGGTAAAATTTTACCTCCTTAACTTGATACAATTAGAATAAAAATATGATGTAACCTTGTTGTATTTTAGAAAACACCAAGGAGTCATCAAATGTTGGTTTGATAAATGAGCCAGTGTGAAATCTTTTTAAATCTTTGATATAGTCCTATTTTAGGACAAGGCTCATGAGAAAAAGGGACATTATGTCAAGTTTGGTTACATGTGGTTGGGTCCCTACCAAATCTCTAAAATCTTGGGTGAATGATTTCCACCTAATGTGTCTAACTAGTGAGGATGTCCTATTGCCTATCAATGGACAATTATTTAAACACTATTTCTAGGATTGAATTAGCTTGACAAGTTGTGTAAATACTTCCTCTTTCACTTTATAGCTTTGTTTTTTGATTTGTTTCCTACTTTTTTAGTTTAGTTAGTTTTCTTGTTTTTCTTTATTTTCATTATCATTATAACATTGTTTCTCGACTCTTTTTGGTTTGGCCCACCAATGTTTCCCTATAGGTTCCCTATTGGTCAAAAAATGAAAAAAAGGCATGTACATAGGTAGCTTGAATGACATTTTAGTGAATAAATACTTTGAGTAGTTTATAGTGTTAGATTCTATTTTTGAATTAGTTTTGAAAGCTAGAGATATTGTGTGTGTTCTAATTTTTTTTTATATTATGTTAAGTTTGGGTAAACTATTCAAGTGATGAAGACATTATCTTGACACTAAAGACACAAATCACATCTTAATGGTTTATGGGCCTAGATGAACCTACTATGGTGAAGATCTAGGGTGAAAAATCTATAATTCTATATTTCACTTACCATGATGGTCCCTAACTTAGATTTGAGATGATATAAGAAGAAAGTGAAAAGAGAAAATGAGTAAAGGAAATAAAAATTATTGGTGTAGGCCTTTTCCCACTGGGTTTTGCCTACATAGTTGTATTATCTTGCTTGGGGATCTATAGGTCATTTGGGTTACTTGAGAAGATTAGTCCCACACTCACTAGAATATGTGGTATATTTCTCTCTCCAACCTATATATGCACCTCTCTCCCTTCATATTTCCAATGCAGTATATTGTGTGATTTATTAGAGAATTGATGTCTTGGTGCAATTGTTTCTCTTTGATTTCATTCTTGTAGTTGTGTGCGTTTGATATGTATTATATTGAACAATAAATGTCTTACATTGGATATTAAATCAGTGCATTGATTTGGATCATAATTCTTGGAAATTATCCTGATATGGTATTAGAGCAGATCTAGATCTGAGGATTGTCTAGTTTTTTCTACAAGTTTTCATTTCAAATCTTGGGTTCATTTGATTTCAGTTTACATATCTACATTTTAGCATTTGAACTATATTGTATTAACTGTATAAGGATATTTATTTAAGATCTAAGGTTTTTAATTCATTATTAATTATGCTATTGAGTATTGGCATACAAGGGTTTGTGCAGATCTGAGGGTTTCTAATCTATTAAGTGTTAGTTTTTGGAGTTCTCATGACCTCTATTTTTATTTCATGGCTTTCATAAAGGGTTCATTGCCTTCTCAATCATATTAGGAACTCAATAACATCCATAAATTGGCACGCTCACTTTACTAGGATACTAATTAGATACACCCTATTTCACAACCTCTCAAAATCCTCTTGCACTATTTGAGATTGCTACGACCTTCAATCCTTGGTTCAAGGTTCTCAGATCTCCACATCTCCCACCTCTAGTTTGTTGGTTCTTTAGAGCTTTCACAAAATTTTTAGGTTATTTGGTTCATTGGTATAATAGTGTCTTATAGAGTGAAGGAATCATGGTTTATTTTTGCATGCAGGTTTGAAGATTGACACTCCATTCTTCCCATTCAATGGCCAACTCTTTGAAAATTTTATGTTTTGGAAGATGTCCTCCTCTACCTAGTTATGCTTGTCAATATGATAAATCTACTTCTTTTCTATTATTTATCTTAGATCTAACAATTACTCTAGATATAGGCATTAGAATTATTCTCATTATTTTTTCAAATCTAACTTTGGCATTGGAAAGGGAGGACTAGATTTGAAATATGCAAAGTGCTAAGCATCTTTTTCTAGTAAGTGGCATCCTATTTGTGATTTGTAGATATGAATTAAGAGAAGTGGCATTTAAAGATCTATCTGGGCATCCTTTCCTTCTCATTACTAGATTTGACTATTGGTCTACATATTTATAGTGAGATAGAGAAGGTGTAGTAGGTGGAGAGTGGTGTTAAAAGTTGGAATATCAATGTTGTGTTGTTTCTTTTCTTGACTTTGGTGCTCCACCATTGGTGCCTTTCTTCCTTGGTGGGCCCACACCCAACCCTAATTCCATGATGGTATTCTTCTCTTCATGAATTTTCTACCATTATGACTTTATGTATTTTATATAACATCATTCTAGTCTGTTGAAAATCAAGTCATCTAAAAATATTTAAAAGAGAGCAATATTGAGTCTTTTTAAACTTGTATCTTTGACTTATGAAGATGAAGTTGAGGCCTAGATTGGTAGGAGTATGAATCCCCCTCAAAATACCAAACCACTTTATTAGAGACTCTGTGTCAGTTATAATTAGTGGTTAGAAGGCATATTTTACCTTTCCCAAGGGTACCTTTTTAAAGTTTCAAGTGCAAGTTTTTAGTTAATAAGCCCATTTATGGGAAATTATATTATTAATATCTTACAAATGGTAACTCAAAATTGAGTACCATATTTTACAAAAGTGTTTATTTTTTTATTTACCATGCATTGGTCCAATTTTACTTGTAAAACACACTACTTTATAAAGTGCCAAAATTTGCGGGGGGGGGGGGGGGGCTACCGAACATAGTTTCAAGGGGGTTGTATTATGGTTATGATTCTATTCTATAATTCTCTAGTGTCTTCTCTTGGTCATGTTGACCCCATATGAGAGAATAAATATGATGAGAGTTGTTTCATATCTAGTGATCCTTCTTGGGAAGGACAAGTATGTTTCCTAGTGTGATTATATAGAACACCTACTCACACATAAGAATCATATTCCATTCTTATATGAATAGATTCCTAAAACTATTGATCCTATTTAGTTTGATAAGTGGGACAATACTTGTGATAAGGTTTTTTCACTGTTACTACATTTTTCCATGGATATTCATTACCATGTGTAATATATAGAGTGTCTATGCACTATTCAAAGCATACTACAAAGTCTTTTCGGTGATCCTATAGAGATTTATGTCACACCTCCTCCTCCTCTTCATATCATCTCTTTAGAGACTACTGTAATCTTTCCTCTTGCTTCTATTCCCTATGATGATACATCTATGGTGTATAGTGCTCTTCTTTTTATCTAGCCCCCAATATAGGATGAGATTCTACCAGACCTTTATTATCTCATTAAAGATTCTACATCCATTCTTATGTAGATTATTACTCTTTTAGAGCCTTCATAGACTTTAATTTTAGATGGATATACTAATTTTAGTTAGAGTATAAACATTGAGAGTATCGATGACTCATATGTTCCTGTGGATGTTCATCTTATAGGTTTGAGTGCTTCATTTGTAGACCAATATTCAGTTTCAATGGTTGTTGATCTTTGCCATCCTCTTCTTATGGGCATTATTTTAGTGAATGTTCCATGTCTATCTTCTTCTCTAGTTGTTCTCTCTCCTTCATTACATGCTTCGTCAATTCCATCTTCTATAGTTAGTTCTGTGATACTTGATCAAACTTTGGTACATTCAAGCACTAACAGGGAGATAGTTGAAAATTTTATAGAGATCTACACATGATTCCTATCTGCATTCCACTTGAGTAGGAATTTTATATTTTGATAACTTGTGGTATTTTCTTCTAAAATTAATAAACAAAATTTTTTGCAGAGAGACCTGCTACAACATTTATCATATGACATTATGCACATACCTTCTCACTCTTCTTTATGGAGGCACACATCCTTCATATTTTGTAGGATATTAGGATCATCACTATTTACTTAGGTACCTTATCAGGCCTTATTTCCAAGATCAATTTTTTGTATCATTACATACCTAATTAGTGCTTATGGGGGGTATTAGTGTAGGCTTTTTTCCCACTAGGTTTTGCCTACATAGTTGTATTAGCTTGCTTAGAGATCTAGAGGTCATTTGGGTTACTTGAGAAGATTAGTCCCACATTTATTGAAATATGTGGTATCTTTATCTCTCTAACCTATATATTAACTTCTCTCTCTTCATATTTTCAATGTAGTATAATATGTGAATTATTAGAGCATTTATGTTTTGGTGCAATTGTTTCTCTTTGATTTCATTCTTGTAGTTTCATGTGTTCAATTTGTATTTTATTGAATAATACATGTATTACATTGTATATTGAATCAATGAATTTATTTGGATTAGAATTCTTGGAACTCATCTTGATAAAAAAGTAAATTTCCAAAAAACTCAATTAAGAGTAATTTAGGAAACCTCTATTGGGGTTATGGATGCCCGATTGATAGTAGAGCAAGGCCTTGAGTGGGATTAGAGATAACTCTATCGAGGATATGGATGTCTATCTGGTCATGAAGTAATGTCTAGGTAAGAATTCTCAAGGTAGGATTCACTAGCTTTATGATTGGATCCATAGTAGCTAGCCTTGTAGGTTTTAAGAAGTAGAAATTTAACTCATTTGCACACACTAGGACAATGAGAATATCTGATTTAGTCTTTTAACTACTCCCATATTCTCCTCTCTAGAATCCATTCACATTTCATGTGTAGTCTCAATCAAATATTCTTGGTTTATAGACATTTTTCTATCAATCTAAAATACTCAAGAGTATTTTCCACCAGATTCACCATTTGTTGTTACTTGTATAACATGTCTTTATTCTTCCCAAAATTAGGGAATATATTTATTATTTTTTTAGCTAATCCTGCTTGTGCTTATATCTTGTTTGTCTCAAAAATATCTAGTTACCTTGGTGGCCTATCTTAGTTTGAATGCTTAATCAAGGCACAAAACCATCACAGTTGGAAGCACCATGTCCATGTGATAAAACTTTGTAGAAGACACTCAGCATGAAAGTGAAGTCTTGAGCTCCCAATTTACATTTTGAACCTAGCTTGTGTAGATATCTTAACCTAGTCTAAGAGGTCATATTGGTTTCTAGGACATTATAGATCTTGAAACCTATCCCATTGTGATAAAAAAGTTTGATTAGTAAATTTTCAAATAAAGCACTTGAATCTTAAGTAAATTCTAGCTACCCTTGTTCCTACTTGCAAAATCTCATTCTTTGGCTCTCTCAGCTCCTGACAATTACTTTAGGGCATCATATTCATTTCCATTCCCTTTCAACACCTGAAACACATCTTGGTGAGAAGACCAAGCTCATGAAATTCATTTTCATATTTTATTCTTGGTCATTTGACAAATTTTTTATGCACTTTTACCTCATTGAAAATCTTGCTAAATTCTAAGAAAATCTTCATTGTTTTCCTAATTAGGTCTAGCTAAAAATGGTTAAAATTTGTCTAAGTCTCTTGATCTAATCAAGATTTTAAGACTTAGTTAGGTATTTGGGTCTTCTTTCTCCATATCCATTTATAATCAGACTTGTTATCCCACCTAGGTCTCATTTCAAATATGTTTTAATTTGTAGACCTAATTAGGCTTCCAAATCCTAATTAGGTCTAGGGTATTTGTGCTTGCCTTTCAATTTAATAATCATAATTTTTTTATTAGGTTATGTGATATTTAATTTTTTATAGTCCTTTTTTATCTAGATAAAATACTCTAATTAGGTCATGGTTTAGGGTGTTAAGTTTGTAGTGGTAGTCGAGCTTCTAAGCTTGACTAGGTATGAGTTTGAAAATTAGGTGTCAATTTAATTATGGTTGAATTTGTATATTTAGATATGTCTAGGTGAGTTGGGGGTGTTTGGTCTAATTTAAATCAAGGATGGATCCCTAATTAGGTCATATGGGGTCATAAGTAGGTAGTGTGGTGTTATTTGGTATTTAAATCTCTATTTTGGTCTAGATATTTAGTCAAGGGGGTTCAATGTTAGCCAGGGTATTTTCTCCATCTAAGTCTTGAGAAGTATTGATTGTTCCTCAAATACTTAACTAGATATCATAACCTTGATTGGGTTTATGTTATTTCTTCTAATCAAAGAAATGTTTTTTAGGGCTTTAATCCTGATTAAAATGATGAATCCACCAACCAAAGCTTGATAATTCTAATTGGGGTTTCAAACCCTAATTAGGTCTTAGACCCCAAATACTTTTTTTTTCATGCCAATATGCTTAGTTTAAACGAAAATAAAAGACCCAATTAGGTCTTAAAATGTCTAAAATGTGATCCTTAATTATATTCGAGCTTCTAAAGCCTGATTAGAACTAGGATTTTAAATTTGTAAAAAGTGCATCTCAATGAAAAATTAGAATCTTGAGGTCCATTTTTCCCTGTAAAAGTTGTTTAGACTACTTGTCACTCTAGAGGGCATAACTTTCACTCTAGGAGTCAGTTTTAAAAATCACTTACATTACCAAAAATCTCTTTCTATCATGGAAATTTTGGTCCCACTAATTTTACCCAATTTTTCACAAGTCAAAATCTAATCTCAACTAAGTTTTGTACTTTATGGAACTCGATTAGGTTTACTAAGTGCCTTTTTAGACATCCTAGTGTTTTTTCAGCTATAACTTGGACTCCATAAAATAGTTTTAAAAATCATCAAAATCATTGGAAAGATGACTCCAATGAAGACATATTGGTGACTTAAGTTTCCAAAAATTCCTCTCACAAAATGAGTTTTTAATGTTTTAAGTTTATAATTTTCTTGTAGAGATTTTAATCACAAAAAGTAGCTTATTTTTTTTTATCTTTTTACAATCTAAAATAGAGAAAAAAGGTAAAATGAAAAGATTGGGAAAGTGAAGGATGGATTTGGGAAGGAAATGATGTGAATGAAGAATTATAATGTCAAAAATTAATAAAACATTGGTCATTTTAAGAGTTTACTTTTTATTGCTCTAAAATACTTAGAGCCAATCACTTTTTCTTTGAGTTTATTCTATCCCTCTTTTTTTAACCATGTTGTTATGCTGGTGGATTTTTAGTAGATTGATCATGATGAGTTTGTAATGTTATTATCAATAAGAACATCTTGATTAATAGAAAGATTTAGAATTTTTTTCAACTTGTGCATTCAAATGGTGGTTGTGGGATATTTTTAAATTATCTAATTTCATTTGGCATATGCATAAGCTTTGTGTATGATTGTTTGCATGTTGGTTAGGTGAGAGATCAATTTGTGGGTTTAAATGATCAATAAATCCATATTATTTTTTATTATTTATTTCCCCTTTCTCTTTTGCTTTTTTTTTTCAATTTTATTAGGTTAAGGTTTCATTTGATAGCAATCTGATTATGTATGTTTATCTTGATTACTTATTAAATTTCAATTTTGTGTTGTTTCCACATTATTTAATGTATTAGTGCAAGGGAATGAACATCTAAAATTATCATTTTAACTATTTTTACCTCAAACCCTAATTTCTCATTTGGGAAAATATATGCAATTTCTTAGTTATTTTCAATATATAATTAGAACCTAGTTGATCAAAACCCAAAGCTGTAATTACCATCTAGTTTGTTCAAGAGTCTAGGAAATTAGAATATTTAACCACTAGCATACCCTTTGAATTGTAACCATCACAATGCACAATGGAGTGAATATCAGTGCATTATGACTAATAGATATTGACCTTGGGGATACCCTCCTGATAGGACTTATTTCAAGAGAGTCTAGATGAGCTTCACCAACCTAAGAGCCTGATGTTGGTGAGCTATTCCAAATGACACATCAATAAGGTTTTGTTAATTTGGATGTTTTAGGTTTCATATATTTTCTATATTGCTTTTATTTCTTATTTTAATATCATTTTACTTAGTATTTTTTGTGCATTTTACAAACCCTAGATTACATAAGATTGATCATTCCTTTGATTTAATGTTTCAAAATGAAGAAAATAATTATCTTAATTATGCTTAAAATACTTATATGGATTCCATATATCTTTTTCTTCATGTTTCTTTAGATGATAGTTACGATGATAGAAATGATGTTGAATCTTATTATTTTTTAGTGAGTATAGTTTAGATAAAAAATAGGGAAACTTAATTTCAATCCTATTGGATCATGTGAAAATACAAATTCTATGAATGTTTTGGGTGTTTTTTGTATTTATTTAACCCATCATCAATATGGAATTGAAAATCTTATGTAAAAAAATCATAAAGAAAAAAAAAGGTTAATCTTAAGCAAAATAGCCTAGAGCAATTTGGTTTAAAACCTCATGTGCGTAATATAATGTCAAATTTTGTGTGTGTGAAAATATCTAATAAATAGAAAATCATTGTGTCCCTAATATTTCTTTTATTTTGGAAAATTATATAATTTTTGAAAATTATTGTGTTTCTATTCTTTCCTTGAATGCAAATGTTAAAAATGATGCAAATGTTGAAAATGATTTTATTATTGCTATTGTAATGCATGAATATGTTAAAAATTATTCCCAAAATACAAATATAAAAAATAATTGTCTTTATACTCTTTCCTTGGGTGATCCTAATGATATATTTATGTGAAATCTTAAAGATGTCTTGCAAAATCGCTCTTTCCTTATTAAAATTGAAAAAAGAATAATGAAGTAGTTAATTTGAATTTTCCTTGTGTGATCAATGTTTCTTCCATGCACAATAGTGATTATTATTATAAAACCCATAGTGCTCCCACATTTGAAATAAATATCAAAATTATACCCTTGAATTAACCTATTCATACTTTGGTTGTGCCAAACCATGAGATTGTTATTGATGCATGTAATAATTTAATTATAAAGACAAGTTCAATCCTTATCTCTACATTATTTTTCATCTATTTTTTAGGATAATTATAGTTTTAGATATGGATAACCTATATTCATAAGATTTATGATTCCCCTCCCCGATGTGATTTTGACATGCCTATATTTCCTTATTTTATGGATGTGGTGATCCTTACTTACATATTAAGAAATTTTGTGTTTCTTTTAGGAAATATGGTGCTAATGATTAAATATTTCTTAAGACATTTCCTAGAAGCTTAATCAATCATGTTTTAGATTGGTTTCAAACTCCACCTAGTGGTTCCATACACACCTTCCTTAAATTGGAAGATGTATTCCTATCATGATTTTATTAGAATTGGTCAGAGATTAGACAAATCAAATAAAATAAACTTAGAGCCTATAAAAGTTATAATATAAAATAAGCATAACATATTTTCATTTTTTAATCATATGAAGAGATTAAAAATTTATAGCATCTTAATATCCTAAAGGAAAGGAGATAGACATTATCAAAATACCTAAAATCTCTTATATTCTTTCTCAACTACGTTATTATGTCTCTCTAAGACCTATCTATGTGAGTGATTACTTATGTACTCCCACTATCATAAATATATTAGATAAAATATAATAATTATACTCGCATATATAACAAATGAGTCACACATAAGAATAATGTGATTTCTAAATTTAAAACATTATTCCTAGTACTTACATTGGAATGTATGGCTACACATATTGAATGAAGGTAAAGAGGGAACCCATCAACCTCTTATCAACCATTCACACAGGAATACACCAACTATAGACCATGAATGTAACTTAAATATGAACATGGACCCACATATTTATTCATGCTCCATTTCACATATACTTACACTAGTTCTTCATCAAGTATATCAATAAGTTAAATTCACCCATATAAATTTATTTGGCTTCTCACTGATACAATATATAAAAATCCACAGACTAAAAAAGAAATGTTTGGGGACTTAGTCCTCATTGTCATCTTTGGTAACCACTAAATATTATTGTTACCAGTTAATGAAAATAAAAAATATGATTCCATTACCATTAAATATCACCCTTATATTTATCCAATTTAGTTTATATTGGTTTTCCACTATTCCATTCACATCCCCTTCATTATTAGTGAACAAAAGCATTATTAGGCCCCTAACTCTATTGCCTCTAAACTATGGTTGGATACCATTTATTAAAAAAAATTAGCTTTGAGGCTCAAATACATGTCAATTTTATGGGGAAAAATCCCCCTATACGATGGTCATTGGGTTCACCTAGAAATGCATCTGTTACAAATAATTTTGACTTTGACATTAATATTGATGGCATATAAATATTTATTGTAAAAAAATGAAAATAATATAAAACAAACACACTTCTATTTTACACTATAAATCAATACTCAAAATATTGATAAAACTATATAACATTTACACACTTGGTCAAATTATTAACTATAGAATATCCCTAAATTTACACACCCATGATTTGAACATATTACTTTACCATGCTTAAATTTGACCTTCAAAACTTTAAGTAAATAAAATAATATAAAAACATATAAAATAAATGGAAAATATTAATCACAAAGATAAAAATTTATAAGATAAAACCATAAACAAAAATATCCTAATATATGTTTGACCATGTAATAGATGATTCCAGGAGTCTAAACAAAACATGGACACTTTCAACACTTAAATAACAATATCTTTAAGAATGAATACAAAAATTTGAACCACACATATACACTATACTCATAAAGAACAAAATTGAGCTCACATATTTATACATATGAATAATGGGATGATTATTATGTACATAGATTAGTATTCATAATATGGAACACATAAATGGAAGTATGAAAATGTAAGAATGGATTAGTATGCAAACATAACAAACTGATATATAAAATTCATAAACATGCCATGATGGGGATCAGGGGATGGTTGTATAAATTAACATAAATGAATAATTAAAAACATAAAGAAACTAAAAACATTTATATTTAGGTCTAACAGAAGTTTGATTAGTCCTCCAATGCAGAATCACATCTTAAGTCTTAAAGCGTGACTATAAAAACACTCTGCATGGTTTGATACATTCAATATGCGATCCAAACATGAATAATAAGAAGTTAATAAAAGGATATATCCACATGTGAATAATGTATAAAAATACGATGCATGAACCATATAGAGTAGAACATTCTAGATCATATGAATATTGAAATGAATAGGTGAAAGTCTGTACCAGAAAACAAAACTTACAATAATTATAGAGTAATGCATAATGAGAATAAATAACACACTTATCCTTAACTTATATATGATTATATGTATGGCGAGTCTCAATATATGGATATTAATATTAGGAATGAGATAAGACAAAGAGTTCAACTCATGAATTTGAAGCAACAATTCAATCTATGATGTTGCCCAACTCAATCTAATTCTCCATCATAGACCTAAGGCATAAATGGATTTGATACCTAATACTAGAATTGGGTAGAGATTGAACAAATTAAATACAATAAACTTAGATATTCTAAAAGTTAGATTATAAAATAATTAATTTCATTATTATATTCATATGAAGAGTTAACAAATTTATAGCCTCCAAATCTCATAAAGGCAAAGACATTGTCCAAATCCATAAAATATATTCTATTATTTTTTATCTACCCTATCATATATCTCTAAGACCTATCTACAAGAGTGATTAATCATGTAATCCCACTATCAAAAATATATTAGATTAACTATAAAAATTATATTCACCTATCTAACTAATGACTCACACACAATAATAAAGTGAGTACTAAATTCATAACATATTTATTACTAGTAAGGGGCCACATGTTTGTATTTCATCCCTTTACCAAGGAAAATCAAAGGTTATTCATATTTACATTTTAATATATAAGGATAGTATTAATTCACTTATATATCAGCCAATGAATCTATAGAAAAATTATAGCTTTATTATAAGTGTTTTGTCTCATAAAAATAAAGTGCTTTATCATGCTTTTGAATCCTTCAAATATCTTAGCTATGATGTTATGTCATTTAAAGATGATTTTTAATGATCACATGTACCTAATATGAGATACATGATTCAATTTGTATATCTACTAATCATACCAAGAATCCTAACACTATCCATACAATAATCAAGACAAATCCTAAACAATTTGATAATACTATAAAGATACATACAACAAGCCCTAAGCCTTCCATTAGTATATCACAATTTTTTTGAAAAATTAAACAAAGTTAACCATTAAAAAGGTTACTTGATAATAATATGATTGTATTATAATATATTTAAAAATATTATTATATTTATTTTTCATAAATTTTTATTCAATATTATTTTTATAATATCATTAAATCAATGGCACTGTAATAGATAGGTGTCATCATTTGAAATATAAAACACTCGATCTTGTTGATAGTGGTGACATTACATAAGATATATTTATTAACAAAAAAATAAGATGCAAAAACATATTAAAATATAGATAAAACTATTAAAAGTGATGTTTTATCTTCTAAAGTAAAAAATACAACTCCTAAGGACAAATCACTTAATGTGTCAATCACTATTCACAATGATCTCATAGAGAGAAATATTTTGCATGTAGAACCTTGATGAAGGAGGATTAGTTTTTTTTAGTTATTTTTTAAAATTTTGGTATTTTATAGGTTTAAGAAGTAATATTTTGTCTATTTTAATTGTTTACATGCTTTACCTTGTTTTATTTTGGTCATTCTAGCTTGTTTTCAAATTTCCTACCAAAACTAGAAATTTTAATTTTTTAACTTGTTTTGAGTGTTTTAAAATATTTTATCATATTATAAGGTTTGGTTTAGCCATGATCCTTAATGTATGAATAAATTAAGGTATTATTTTTTTAAAAAAAATATTTATAATGTCACAACTTATAATTGACTTGTCAAACTCAACTCAAGGTTAAGATATAAGTTGAGTTGATGATGTTGGTTATACGGTTTGAGGAGCTAGAACCAAAGGAGAAAAAATGGAAAAATATAGGATTTAATGATGATAAAATGATATATAGGGAAAAACATTTGCATTAAAATAATGAAAAAATGTTTTTATTGAGTTCCTTACTTCAATTTAAATCTTATATAACATGTACCAAAGTGGTTTAAATAGAAATATATATGTTTAGAGAGTCTTATATAATCAAATAAATTCTATAAAATGTATTTAAATTCAAATTTATATTGATTCTATACTCTTAGCCTATACATAGTCAATTAGGGTTTTAGTGTACTAAAATCATCATAACTAAAAAAACCTATTAAAATTGCATAAATTTTTTTGGAGAGGTGTGTTAAGTTTTTTTAAGGTTTTAAATTGTTTTAAATAATTGTGGATGACTACATCTCAATATATTAAAAAAATTTAGATTGCAGGGCTAAAACAAGGTCTATTTAGAGCACTACAAATACTAAAATCATCATAACTTGAAAAATACCTATCAAAATTCAATTAAACCTTTTTAAAAGTTTAATTAATGGAAATTTAATGTTTTAAATTTGGTTTCAAGGTTTTATTACACCTAAAAATAAGGTTATTAAATAAACGAAGTTTATAAGCCTAATTTTAAGGTCTAGAAACCCTGTTTTCACTTTTTCTTATATTTTTAAGTTTGGATAAAGGTATAAATAAATATGGTGAGTTTATAAAACATATAAATAATATAAAATAATATATTTAAGGATTAAAATAATTTTTAAACTAAATATCTCTCAATAAATTTTCAAGAAGACTCTTTGTTTGGTTATAATAGGTAGTCAAGAAGGTATTAGAACCGAGCTTCCTTAATCTCTCCATAATTTTTGGTATCAAATCAGGTTTTAATTATAATTTAAATTTTAAATAATAATTATATAATTATTTTATAATATTTAAAAACATATTTTGAAAAATAAACATGAAATAAAGTGCGAGAATGACACTTAGAGGAACAACTAGAGGTGGTGCTAGAGGAAGTCTAAGAAGAAAACCAAGAGATGTATTGTTGGAAGAGTTGGGAAATTTTTAAACACCTTTGGAGGAAATATAAATTAATAAAATAAGATGTTTTTCAATAGGTTATGTGAGTGAAGGAGAGGAATAACCACAAGAAGAGGTTGTAGAAGAAAATGAATAAATAATAGAAGAAAAAATCTCAAAAATAATCATAGGATAAGTTCCAAGCCTAAATTAGAGGTTCTAATATATGAATTTAGTATAAATATTGAATAAGTTATGGATTGTATAATTATAATAGATAAATAATTTGATTTGTAAATAATAAATAAAGACATGAAGGTCAAGTTTGCTTGTACAAGGTTGAAGGGACATGCATCTCTTTGGTGGGATAGTGTCCAAAATGAAATAAGGAAAAGAGGTAAAGAAAAAATCAAGAAGTGAGATAAAAAAAAAAAAAAAAATTCATGATTTTAGACTACCAGATAAACATTTTCAATAAAATCCAAAACTTGAAGCAGAA